>JAPMOQ010007964.1:423781-467278 GCA_026543055.1 Argiope trifasciata | reverse complement strand
TTTTTTTTTGAAATCCTGTATTTTTTTTAAATACGAACATCATAAAAAATTATATCTGGAAGCATCTAATATAAAAAGCTTACAAATTTATAATCGCATCAATAATCCATTAAAAATGAAAATAAATATTCTTTTTAAGCAAGTAGTTTTTTTTTTTTAAAATCACCCATAATATTTGGAAATCAGAATAAAAGCTTTAATGAATTTTCATATTTTCTTTGAATATTATTTTTCAAAATTCTTTTAATGCTTTACTAATTTATAATCGCCCTAATAATCTATCATAACGATAAAAAATTGCTTTGAAAGAAAAATCAAGATTTTATATCTTACAAGTGATTTTTTTGAAGTCTCTAAATATATTTAGAAATCATAGTAAAAGTTTTAATGATTTAAGATAGATATTCATAGAAACATCTGATACAAAACTCTTACTAATTTTTAATCCATTAACTGTAATCCATTAACGCGATTAAAAAATACTGTAATTGAAAGAAAAATGGGAGTATTTTTTTCGGGCTATAATGCTTTTACTCTATCATATTCAGAAATTAAAATTTCCAATGTTTCAAATATCTTTTTTTATATCCGATACCCACATTTATGGCCTTATTTTTATGACGATAAATGAAAGATGTAAAAGAGATATCTGATAAATGAAATTTATTCACTTTTAAAAAATTAAAATCTTATTATTATTTGTTAAAATTTCAAACACAAACAATTTAATAAATTAGCCTAGTTCCAAAATTTGATTTTTAAAATTTTTTACGAACCAAAAATTGTTAATATAACTTTTTTCACAAGCTAATACTTCAATATTCTCACATTTAATTGGTCAATGACATATGGAAATAAACATGTTCTCATCAGTTTGCTTGACAATTTTATTCAGTTTATTCAACAATTTTTTTTCGTATAAAGAGCTTCAAATGTATTTATTAACTTTGAACGTGGTCAGTCGAAAAAGATCAGAATTTAAATTGTTCTTTCCAATTCCCACTCTGCATCTGTGCAACTACAAATTATGAATCGTTTGCAAATTTAATGTGGCTAGGCTTATTCTCTCTGAAACAGAGTTTTTAAACTTGTATTTTACTTCCTGAAAGTCGAAATTGTGGCTTACTAACTTTATATCTGTAATACAATCTCTATAATGCATAATCTTCCTAAATGATGCCATGAATATACAAAGATTTAGAAGTTAGAAATAAGAAATTATCTTTTAAAAACATTATTTAAGTAAAAAATGCTGTCTTGGGTATTAAGAATGATTATATTCTACTTATTGATATTATTGTGAAAAATAAATTATGATGATACTTTCTTTCTGATTCAAAATATTTTCTTTTACATGTATTCATTATGATGTCCTGTCACAATCAGGACTGAAATATTAACACATGTGAATAGAATTCAGACCTATTGTTCAATAGTTAAACATTCTTAGATCTGAGCTTATAATTTTTTTTGAGATTCTTCTTTTCATGGTGAGTAATAACCAAAACCAACGAAGGTCGATGAGGATAGAGATAACATATTTATGCCCGAAGCAATCATGTCTACTAAAATGATAAGGACTGCAGTTGCATATATTTTTGTAATCCTGTTGAAGATGTCATTGTTAGTATTCCATTTAAATGCATACTGGAACCTTTGCTTATATTTTAATAATATTTTTTAGAGAATATCATTTCTTGTATTTTAATAATATTTTTAGTTAAATACAATTAATAGTTTGTATTAATATTATTTGTAAATAGTTAATACTTTGGATCTTCAGTATAGTCTTCAACAATCATTTCATTCTTCATATTTTATGATGATTAAAATGATAACAGATTAATCTGTTCGATTCAATGAAACAAGTAATTGACTAGTAATATGAAATATTTGGTAAAAAAAGAATTTATTAAATCTATCTGATTTTCTGGAATTTCGCTCTCTCTAGATCCGTAATGCCTGTCATAGGAAATGTAATTAAAGTCCAATAGTAATCAAATGAAATCAAAGTCCATTAGTAAAATGCATGAATAAGAATCTAAGACTGAAACTTTGAAAAGTATTATTTTAAAATATACTCAAAACATTTTTAATTAATTAAAAGTAGAAAAATAAACATCATAAGGATGTCCCAACAAATCTAATTTTTGAATTTTAACAAGTCTCAAACAGATTTTATAAAATTTTCTGTTCCAAAAATTTTTGAGAAAAAAAATAAGCATTTGCAGTGATTTCTAATGAAAAAAAAAAAAAAAAAAAAAAAAAAAAAAAACACGAATAAAACTATAAAAAGCTTAAACATTTTTAGCATGCTTTTACTGCAAAGAAGTAAATATGTGGTCAGTTTGGTACCTCTATGAGTGTTTTAATTGATTTTCATGTCATTCTAAAAAGTCGAATACTTCATCTTTTAGACTCAAAAGCTCTGTAACGATGTTATGTATTTAAATTTTTCGGGATTAAATAATGTGAAGGACTAAACTCACCAGGAAAAAAAATTGTGACGAGGTTACTAAGCGTGAAATAGAAAATTGATAGCTATATTTTCAAATTTTTTTATTTGATCTTATCAGATAGTATTAAAGCCGATGCTCTCTGAATAATCTGATTTATTATTTTTTTTCATTTCTTAGAAAAGAAATCTAATGAAGTTTATAACCTTTATCTGATTATGAAAGTAAAGAAATGCTTTTCTAATAAAATTAAATGTTCATACATGACATTTTAATTCAATTAAGCATTTCTCAAGTATTATTTTTCATAAATAACAACTACTACGTTTTAACAAACTTCTTAAAATAAAATTTTCATCTAACTGATTTAAAAAAAATTGTTTGCAATAATAACCTTTTTTTCAGGTGAAAAAAAGCCAGTCAATGGTAAAATGTCAAATATAAGCTATATGACCTTTTTATATATAAAAAATTGGTTATATATAATATCAAAGTGTTTGGATTTACAAATAAATCTCAAAGCTAGAGAAATTTTGAGCCAAATAACTATAGAACACTTAAATTAGTTTTCTGCCTTCTGAGATAAAATTACCACACTATACAGGCCCTTCAACAACTGTAGACAATTTATAATGCTTATTTTTAAAATTTTGTTGCATTTCCAAGGAACTTAAAATGTAGATATGCCACAAATTTATTTTGATCACCAACTCATACCTCCGTGTCCTCCCATACTGTATCCTCCACCCATGCCATATCCACCCATCATGCTATGACCTCCCATGCTGTGATACACCATTGGCATGGGTATGTACATAGGATGAGAACTTCCACTTGACTTTTCACTATTGCTGCCGAGTAGTTTAGCAAGAATTCCTGCCACTAACATGGCTTCCACGCCGCTGCTGCCACCATGCCCTTTTTTGCCACCTCCCATCATGCCACCCATCATACTTCCAGCATCCACATTGGACGTTAGGAGAAAGGTCCAAACGCACATGATGGTGAAGGGTAACAGGAATTTGTTTCGACCAATGAAGATCATGACTGATATGAATTTGGGGAAATTTCGGCTCCTGAAAATGTAAACATTTGAGATTAGTTTCAAAATGTCTCATGAATTTCATAACATAATACAAAGTAACTGAATATAGGCAATGAAAAGGTGTAAATTTTAATAAAACACAATGAATTTAAAATACTTGTCATTTATATTCTGTACAGTAGCATCAATAATTAATTATTTTAATGAGATAAACTGTTATATGCATATTTTATAGCTATCTGTTCTTTAATAAATTATGCAGTTTCAAATCAGGCAGCTTATTTGTCGGTAACGTCTTCTAAACTTTGAAACTTTAAAATTATTCAAAAAAAATACTTATGGAACATTTATAGATTATTTAACGTATTATGATTACATCATATCGTGAAAAGAATTTCTTATGGATATTATTGTAAAAATTCAAATGGTAATATTAGAAGAAATTCAACAAATAAGTTAAAGAAGCTTATTCGTTCAAATAAATATTCTTCCCTCATCCCTGATATAAATGGAACACTCTAACATTCGTTTAAATTCCATTTTTTTTAAAAGTTTAATCTATGGTTCAGGAAATTTTTTTCATAAATATAAGTTGTAAGTCAAAATGTCGGTCTCTAATATAAAGAGTATGGACCTTTTGGATCTAATTAGAATAAACCTAACAAAGGTTTCCTGGTCACCTTTCTACCAGGTCTAAACACTTTCTTTTTGTGTCTTTATATTATTTCATTTACATATATATTTACAGATGGGTAAATGGATCACAAATTTTATGTATTTAATTCAAAATTTTATAAAAGCTAATAGATTTCATAACAATTGAAACCCTAGCAATAGCCATATACCAAAATTCACCACTCAAACTCCCATTTTAAAAGTTGAATTAAATTCAATGCATAAAGATAAACATAAAGAATTCATATAAAATAATTCCGTCGGAATTCTTATATAAAGTAAGTTTGATATGTTGAAATTTCATTTATCTAGCTTCTTACTGTTTTGAATTATCTCCTTCATGGCGATACTATGCAGACAGACATAATTCACAACAGGTTTTTTTAATCTGATTCTAGAATTCAGTTTGATTTTATAGGATGTGAGGATTCATCAAATGCTCCAGTTAGATGTTTTGATGATTACATGTCTTTTTCTCTTTGCACATGAAAATAACTATAAAAATGAAAGGGGAATTCAATCTTTAAAACAAATTTATGAAGTTATTCAATTCAAACATTAATAATATAACTTATGCCAGCGAAAAAATTATATTATATACTAACCTAGACATTTTTTTTTAACAAAAGAGAGAAATATTGATTTTATACAGCAGTAACAAACGTATAAATTCCGAAATGAATTACTATTGTCATTTAATTTTTAATTCTTATTCAAAATATTGGATGAATTTATTTTCGTCCGAGGATAATATTAATTTCAATTTAAGAATAAATGCAACGTTTGAGTTTAGCTTATCACTAAGATTCATGGTTATAAGAGGACTAAAATAACAGTTAACTTACGGAAATCTAAGAAAAATCAACAGAAAGAGGGCTAATTTTTACGAAAAAAATCTCCATTAACCGGTTTTATGATAGTTGTTCTTCTTTAAAACGTTGAATAAATTTGTATTCATTTTAGAAACCTTTTTATGTATTGTTTAAAACATTAAATCAAAGCTGTTTCCGTAAGTTTTCTGCTTGAGAACTGAATTGGGGAAAAATGGTTTTCTTTAGGATTGAGATCTTTTTTAATAATTAGTTCAGAGCGCATTTAATATATTCTAATTGAGCTTTAAAATTATCTTAAAATTTCGTAATATATAAGTTAGTGCTTTTAAATATTTAATTACCTTTAAATGAACTACACACTAATAATGGTAAATCTAGAATTTAAATATCAAATGTGCATAAATAACAAAACTTCAGTAAAAATGTAAGACCAGCATACAAATATTAAATTAATTTCTAAATACTAAAAAATTGCTAATTATTTTCATTGGTAATTAATTTACATGAATTTATAGATTTTAATAATTTTTAAGTTCGAATAATTTTTAAAAAATTCTGTTCTGTTTTTATTATTGATTTTTAATAAATTAAAGAGGTTGTGTTTATCAATTTATTAGGAAATTTATTAGGAAAAAATAAAACATTCTTTTGAAAAGTAATATTGATAGTTAACGTTTAAAAAAACATACCGATGTTGTTGAAAACACTTTTTAATAATAATTTTGGAGAATCTAAATTAAGAATTTTTTCAACAGTTATATTTAAAATATACACAATTTTCTGGAAAAAGCTGTTTAATAAAGTTGAAAAATGTATTCAGCTTTTAACTTAAAGCAATAAATAATGCTTAAAATTTACTAATTTGACATTTTATCGAACAAAAAGTACCAGAATATATATTTTTTTATATGGATATAAAAGAAGGTTTCAGAGTTAAAAATTTTAATACTCATTTTCTATATACATATGTATAAGGCAGACAGCGAAGTGATTAAGATTTCAAAGTATTAAGAAAGATAACTCTTGTTAGAAAAGAATTAATTTTGCTATTAAGTCCAGATGGCTACTAGCAAATATATATACATACATTTCTTATTTCATGCTTTCAACAGAAAAAAATCAAATAAATATAACCAAAACTTAAAAAAAAACTACTTTCATAAATAAAACTGCTTTGAAAGCAACTAAACAACTCTATTACTTTAATATAGAAAATATTTTTCCATAAAATATACGTACTCTGCTGCCATAATTTGTGTTAATCAAAATACACAACAACATGATAGAGGGTATTAAAATGATACTAAAATCTTCAGAAATACTAACCTTTTTTTAATTTAAGCCTTATCAACTTTGAGGTATTTGATTGAGGTATATTCCAAATTTCAAATGAAATCCGACGGTAGCGTTTACTGACAGCTTCTTTGGTTCGCAAAGTTTGAAGTCTGAATATAATTTGAGCCCATTTTCTGAATATATAACCCATTTATATACTCATCTCATTTAAATACATTTTCCAGTCATCAGTGATAAATGATGATTTGGCGAAGATCACGTGACTGACCCGCGTTTCATTTTTTTTTCTTCTGATTTTCGAGTCTTTCTAACGAAAGCGGAAGATGCGAAAACTCAATAAAACTCCTCACATTTGACACGGAGGAAGTTTCGAAGTTGATGGATGTCCATTTCATTTTGGACTCTAAATATTTATTAGACATGCTGAAGATATTTTTAGTTGAAGACTTGCGTGTTAATCTCTCGTTAACGTGAGCTTCACTGACATTAGGTAGAGAGAAGACACTCCAATGAAACTGTGCTTTCTCTTTTTGTTTTCAGATCTATTTTGGATTTGATATTCAAACAGTTAGATGTGTGAATGCAGATTCTATTAATGATTTCTGAAATATAACAAATCTGTGAGATTTTTTTAAAAGTAAAAGTGAATGTTCAGAGGCAGTCCTAAACACAAGACTAAGGTACAAAATTATTATTTTTTCGCCAAGCTGAAGTACTTGCTCGACCAAATAGGGTCAATTTTTATCCAGCACAAATGAGAATTTTAATATTAATTGAAGTATATACTCATTTCGAAATAAATGTAAATGAAAAAAAAAGATTTCTTGACACCTGGAATCTTTTCTCTGCATCCATCTTACCGACTCTAAGGAATATCTTGTTTATGAAAATTAATTTGAAAACCGATTCAAAGTATATGTCAATAATAAAGGGTTTGACATGTTAGATTTCTTTTCGCAGGTGAGAATCATTGCTCTCAAATTAAGATAAGAGCTTCCAAATTAAACAAATACTCCTATAATAAGTGCTTACATATGAATAATTTTATGCAACAAGAAGGAAATTATTTGTAAAATAATTCCTTTCAATGTACTGAATTCTTTCTTTAATCAGATTTGATATTGGTGGAATAATAGCATATGATATTTGTTTAGGAAATAATGCTTCGAAGCATCACTAGAAGCCTTTTAAATTCAAATAATGGAGCAGCTTGTCATCATTAATTACTTATAAATAAGAATAAAAAATAAATTAAGAAATTTTTATAAAAATTTTATAATATTGTTCTACGTTATACTTGTTATAAGCCACGTCCAACTTTAATGCTCTGACTATGAACGCTTTGACTAACTTGTTCGATATTGCTCTGAATTCTTCTTCACTTTTGTATTACATTAAAGTTTTTAAAACTATCGTAATTTTACGTCATGATAGTATAATAAAAGGAATAACATTTATTCTGATAATGATGTATTAAAATAAACCACTATACCATTTAACCTCTTAATTATCATTTTTTTAAAGTTTCAAAGCGAATTCTTTAAATGAAGTGAATGTTTTCAACTTTAATTGATAATATTATGATAAAATTCTTAACTTATTATGATTTGGAGTTAATTCAAGAAGAAAAACAAGAATAAATATTACTAATTAAGAATTTATAAAATAAATCTGAGAAGATTAAGAAAGCTGCATATTTACAAGAATAGATGAAATTGAATGTGAAGCAAGCAATTCCCAATAATGAAGCATAAACAATGGCTTTAAACTGTGAGTTCGGTCACACAAATTTTAAGATTTATTGACAATCTATGAACATTATAATAATACATTAACAACTCCAAAGTTATAAAATTTTTTCACAATTAAATATCTAATCAAAAATTTGAAGAAGTTTAAAAACCATAATTTAATTACAAAATTGTTTAGTCATATTATTGCATTAAATTACTGTTAAATTCTTTATGCCACCCTCACATCTTGAATATTTAGCATTAATTAATCGTTGCACTGGAAAAAAAAAGTATTGATATAGAATTTGAGCATGTGTATAATGGCATCCTTTTCATCATTTTCTTTTTCAAAACACTGCTGTAATTTACAAGACAAGAATAAGAATTTGAAAAATTGATATATGGATTTTTAATCAATTTTCTTTAATGCGAAATATAAAACAAACTAGCAACTGTAGTGTTTGTATAAAGATTAGTAAAAATATTTGTTTGGTTATTTTACGCCTGCAATTTTTAATGTGACCAGTTGGTATTTCTATCTTCATTATCATGTTAAATATTTTCACGTGAGGGTGACAGAATTTTTTTTATTTGTGTTATGTTTCCTTACACATATGTTAATTAAAGCTATTGGACAAAAAGCGAATATTTCCAGAATTTTCTGAACATAATTTTAATATAAAAAACAGACGAAGAAACGAAAAGGGTTTATTTAGAGTCGTATCTAATAGAATGTAACTGTAGGAAACCGAAAAGAAATGTCCGTAGATTTGTTGAAAAAGTAACGAATGCATTTACAATTTTTTATACATACTTTAAGAGAATTTAAACCTGCTTAATTTGACAACCTACATCCTACCTTGTTGTGGCTAATGCATGGCATGAAAAAGAAAAGAAATACTCACAAATCCGTTAAAAATAGTAATGAATGCATTTACAGTTATTTATAAATAAACGCAGTCAAATTGTTCGAAATCCAAATAATCTAACCTAGTGTGTATATTGGAGAAAAGAATTTGATATGGAATAAATATAAACTTTCAATAAATAAGGTTAAAAAAGTTTAAAGATGTTTTTTCTTTTTCAATTGAAATTTATATCGTAGTTATAAAAATACGTAATTTTTTAACATTTATAAAAAGATAAAAAAATTATAAAAATCCCCAACTTGATTCTAAATTTAACGCATGATAAGAATAAAATTTATTGAAAATTCTTAAAGTAAAATATGATTTAAAAAAACGTGCATATTTTACTTTCCCCCATAATTATTATTAATAATTCCTTACTACTGGTTGTAACAACCGGATTCTTTTCACGTTTTCTTATCTCGGGTTTTATGGAATGGTTTTTCTTACTCTTTAATAAGTGTACTTGTTTAATATGCTATTTGAAATATGCGATTATTGGAAAATACATGCTATTGGAAATCAATAGTTACGAAAGAGTTTAATAGGCATCGATCATTGGCGGTTAGCTTTGGTGATTAATCACTCGAATGAGATTAATACACAAGCACTAAAAACAGAATACGTATTTTAGACACCCTTTTCTGAAATATTAAAGACAAAATTGCCCTCAGAATTACAACTAAAAAATCAAATCAAATTTCATATACTTAACCCTTTGCGGTTCACAATCCTTTAAATTTTAAACTCAAATAATTTAGATTTGTTCTCACGCTATGGCGTTAATTTATATTTAGATAATTGATTAGACGAACTTTCTCGGAATGTATTTCATTGAAAAATCTATAAATATAGAGTATAGATCATATACTAAATTTCATCTATCTCACTGAAAGCAGTTTTAAGTTATATTGTTCAGATACAGGCATAATATTAAAAATGTGTTTGAATTGAGGGATCTCTGAAAAGTGGATATTCTTCAAAATTTGTTCAAATTTTTTGACGATTACTAGATTTTCTTTCTGTATACTTTGCATATTTGAAAGTTAAAAAAGGCTTGCGACTTTGTATATCATGTAATATGCAATTTGATTGTAAACGTAATAAAAAAATTTCTTATTTTTTTGGCGATTTGACTAACAACAAAATTTTATCTTTACATTCAAGATTTTACAAGTTATATTTTTTTGTACTGTGAACTAAAAGCTGGAAAATATTCTAACTTCACAAAAATTCCTTTTCCTTTTCTTTCTCCAAACTGATAAACACACAAAATAAATCAATTAATCAAAAAATTCTAATTTTGGTAAAATATGATTTTATTATGAATTTAATATAATAATTAAATAGTATTTTTTATTATATCCTATTGCTGAGCGTTAATAATGAATCTATTAGGAGGAATTTTTATTATTTAAGATTTTTGTGCTGAACTATGTTTAAAATTATAAATCCATTTAATCCAAAGAAGACAAAATAAATAAATCCGTTGAATGATTTTAGCTCTAAAAGTCTGTATATAAATATTGAATTCCTATACACTAGATTTTAGTTTTGGGATAAGTTTAAATTATAGTATGTTTTACTGCTTATTTCTTTACTAAATTGTATTTTGATCCCCCAATCCCTCAGTCGCACCATTGTAGTAATTACTTTTGTATCTCCTTCATCTCCTTGAATAATTGTATTTATAACATAAAGATTTATAGAAATATTATGATAATTTAAAATCTTCTGTCAACATAATTTTTTTAATAATCCGTAGCAATTATATTATTACAGATGAAAGATATTAACAGTTCATTTGAAATGTGTAAAACTTAAAAAAGCAATTCGATGATTTTTTCCGTTAGTTAAAAATAGTAATAATGCATTTATTGAAATTATGATAAAATTTTATTTGTATTTTATGATAGACCGCCAGTCATATAACACGATTGTTTTTATCTGAGATATGCCAAAATGTCTCTTTATAGATGTATACACAGATTATAATTCTAAATTGTAGTAATGACACTTTTATTAATACTCTCTTATTACAGTGTTAAAAGGACGCCCTTTAATGCAAAAACTATATTATTGAGAGGAGTATAATTGTTTATGTATATATAAGTTTAAGTATATATAATTGTTTATGTATAATATATATTAAAGCAATCGCTGACATTTTTTATAAACATGTAATATGCAATTAAATAAATAAATAAATATAAAATTAATAAATAAATATTAAAATATATTAAATTAATAAATATAAACATGATAATATAAATTGAAACTGAGCCAATAATACTGAAAAAAGAAAAAAAAAATGCAATAGTGACATTATTTTATTTTGTATTAATCACTGACATTTTGTATTAAAAACGCTTTTAAAAGTAAGAAAGTGTCCTTAAGAAATGCCATATAGAACTTACAAATTATTTACTTTAATATATAAATTAAAATGTTTCATGAATATACGACTTAGTAAAATGAATTTAAAATATTTCAAGCATGTAAGTTTATTCCATTTCAGCTTAAAAGTTTGATTCGTAAATTTTGTAAGGAAATGATAACAATTCAAGCATCTCAGATAAATTGAATAAATAAATGAAATAAATATTGTATTTACTTATATTATTTACTCTAGTAAATAAAAATATTCATTCCATAGGATGTGGGTGATTATTTATTTAAAATATATACACCATTATTTACAAAATCAGCTCTTCAGTTTTACAAAATTTCCATCTCTTCTATACAATATCTACACAATAATCACACGAATCTTTAAATCGATTCATTTCATTTTTTTAAAAGCACTTCAACCGATTATTTCCTTCATCTCCTGCGTCCATGGTGATGGATAGGAATGGGGATGTGGTGGTGCTCTTCATGATGATGATGATGCTCGCTGAGAAGCTTGGCGATGATTCCGGCAGCCAAAATTTCGAGAACTCCCCCGCCCCCACCACCACCACCTCCCATCATCATGCCCATGTGGGCGTTGGTGGGAATCAAGCACTGGGATGCGAGAAGGACAAGGGCAAGGACAAAAAGTGGCGATTTCATTTTGCTGTTGAAAAGAGAGTTCAAGAATCTTCAAATTAAGAATTGTAAGAATATATGTAATAAATGCGTGTAATCAATTTACGAATAATGGTTCAGATTTACAGTCAGTTTAAGATCTTGGTTCACAATAGTTTTGAAAAATATTAATCTAATAATATCTCATATCCTCTTTTTTGAAATTGAGAATGTTGTTTCAAAAGAAAAATTAAGAAAATCGAAATAAATTAAGACAATTTTGAATTTATTTTTAAAATTAAAATTAATTTATCAACAACGTTGGTTATTTTTAAATTAAAAGCCATTAATGGTTAAAATCTTTTACTGTAAACTTTCTGTTATTCTCTTTTTACAAGGAATATATTAATAAAATGAAGCAAGTTGTTTTATGAAAAAAAAAAAAAAAATGTGATTCAAAATGAAATGAAAAAAAAAAAGAAGTAGCAAAAAGGAAAAATAAATTGCTGTGAAGAGAATGGTTAAACGTTTAAAATATATTCATCGAATTTATTTTTTCATTATTTAAAATTACTTTCTACAAAATTGACCTGAAATCTGATTTTCAGATATTCATATATTAATTGTTAGTTTTCAAGTTAATTTTACAGTAGGCACAATGGTAAAGTTATTAGATTTAATTTGCTGTTTTCTAATTTGGAGCGTTACTATTGCTCATTGAGAATAATTTTTGAAATCTAATTACATCTTAATAAGGGAATAGGTATGCACTTCCCAAATTTTCACACTGTATTACAATGATATAGCAATGTAATTTTGATCTTAAATCTTCAATCGGACGCGAACATATATGCATAATTTATGCTATTGTGAAGAATCTCAATAATACTAAGCTAAGTTATTATAGAGGTGAACAATCAGCTGAAAGCTTTCGTTATATTATTTATTCAACAAAATGTTTCCTGCTGAATTTTGATAATTGTTTTGCAAGATATTAGGTACAACGATCTGCGTTATAAAGCCTTTTTTTTCTCAATGCACAAATAATGTATTATCTTATAAAATTTCTTACTTTAAGTTTTTTTTCCAGAGATTTCATTTGAACCGTTGTTGAAAATACTGTACAAATGTTGATATTCGACATAAATTTATTTTTTAAACTGAAAATGGAAATTCTTTTCAATTACAATATAACATCTCAGAAAAAAATCGTTTGATTTATCCAACAAATTTTTCTAAGATTCTATTCTATACATTTAAAAAACAATTCTAAATATGAAATAAATTACTAAGATTCGGAATAATGCGTTTTTTTTATTATTTTATACAGCCTTTCTCTTAATTTCTCCTTTGTTTGAAAATGAAATGCTTTTTTATTTTTTTTATTTTAGTAGGAAATATCTTTAGACAAGATGGTACACAATTAACTTTACCGTTTATTTAAAATTATAGTTTTCAAAAGCTGATATTAAATATTATTAAATACACCATTATAGGATTTAAATGACAATTTTTTTGATATATTTGAATCTAAAGAGAAAAATTTATTCTATCAGATAGTTTATGAGACAAATCCGCTATTTCACGGATGAATTAAAGCCGCATGCTTGAACGCTGCTGACACTTATATTTATCAATATCGCAGAAAAATTTGAAAAAATAAATGTGATGATACGAACTTCTCACGCGCCTGCATTGATATTTAGGTCAACTAATAAGGCTGACTATTTTTAAATTCCTTTGTTATAATATTGTTAAAGTTTCTTGTTTAGGAAAATTTGCGGCAGCCATAAGAAATTTTAATGATAATAATATGGATGAAACCTTTTGTAAAATCATGTATTCAATGATAATTATTGAATAAATTTAGATCAACTGAATTCAATTAATGTTAAAAACAACTACAATTTCCTAATTATAAATTTTTAAAAAATTAAATGGGGAAATTTGATTGAAACCAAGGAATTATACTTTGTTTTCAATTTAAATATTATTTTGTTAAAAAAAGAATTTGATGCAAATTGAATTTAAATTTCTTTATAATATTTTGTTACTTTTGTATCAGATTTGAAAATTTTGTTCGTCAAACTATGAATTTGCTTAAAAGTAATTAATTGCAAATTCTTCTAAATAGAAACTGATTAATACAAAATAATCTTCGTTTAAAGTTGGATACTCTATTTATGGAGTAAATACACCAATGTTGTACAAAAAGCAATGCGTTTTTGACATTACCTGATACAGTTTGGGTGAAGGATTAACAAATTAGTTTTTCTTTTTGAAAAGCTAAGTTTTTCGGTATGATCATGAATATTTCAAATGAATGAATTTAATCATAAGAAGTCAATTAGATATATAATAATTAAATAAAAAATTAAAATTTTTAAAGTGTCAATTTTTAAACATAATATTGGTAAAATGGAAAAATAAAACTTTTATCATGTTTCTGAATCAATGTATTAAGAAGAAATAAAATTTTAAATAAATCCTTTAAAAAAAGAATTGTGCATTTTAATCAGGTAAAAAATTATTTTTTTACGCATTATTATACTTTGAAGTACTATACTAATTTTATAACATATTAGCTATGATATAGAATACTAATTTCTTTCAAAAATATATTTATATTTTCATAAATAACTTTTCTCAAATGAAGGAAATAAAATTTATAAATATTGTGATTTATATACATATTAATAACTGTCATTTTGCAAAAGTGGCGATTATACTAATATAAGTAGTGTTATAAATAAGTATTAATACTTTTTTAATATTTAATCAGTGAATATATTTCATAATAACCATTAAAGAAGTTAAAAATATGACTTGAAAAATTTTATATAAAAATTGCATTACAATTTAATTAGAGCATTGCTAAATAACAGTAATTTTCTTTGAAATGATCATATTTGTATGAACAATACGCATATCAAAATTATATATATATATACAATTTTTCATCAGTCTTAAATTTTAGACAATAAATTAATTATTATATTCTTAATAGTATCTAAAAATTATAAAAAAATATTAGAAAAAATTTAAATATTTCGGCTATTGGAATTTTTTTCTTGGCGAAAATTTAACTTCACTCATTCTTTACAGCAAACATCTTATTGATTCAAATTATTAGTGATGTAAATTAGAAATTTAATATATAAGAGTTTGAATTATGGTTTGATTCACGAAATACATTGAAATAAATAATTTAAATTAATTTATATAAATAGTGTAATAAATTTTCTAATTTCCATTATAAGATGAAACCTTATAACCATAAAATATCATTCATAATTTTAAAGATATACATTGAATTTTAGAAGTCTTTCATTTGAAACTGTAAAAATTTATGAAAAATCTACGACTGCAACGACAATATTATTTAAGCTGGAAAGTATTTTCTAATATTGTTTCCACTTACTTGGTATGTGTTTCTTCTTCGGATCAAACCTCAAAAGTGAATGATTACGACTGATTCGATGTGATTTTATGATGGTGTGAGTGCTATTATATATCCAAAAAATGTCCAAAAGCTTCTTTGGAAAACTGGAATGGGAAGATATTTACAAGAAAAACATCATTTCCGTTTTGGTCACGGAACCATAACGGCGGAAACACCTTGAAGTCATTTTCAATGATCTCATCGTTACACATTACTTGTTTTCCTTAAATGTCTTAACTCTGTCAGAGCAAATAATGGCGGTTTAATAACCCATTTTACTTGCATCGACCATTTGAATATTGTTATCAATAATTACTTTTCCGAGCACGACAAATTTGCAATCATAACCTGAATTACGCCGATAGCATTATCAAATATGTTTCCTTCAGCATCGCACTCGCCTTATTTAATTTAATTGGAGTGATTTTTTTTTTTTCATTTTGAAATTTCCCGTTTGTGGTAAAGAATTACTGCTTGTAAAAGTAGTTTCATTTTATTTTAAAGAAAATGACTGGCTTGTTATATTTTTACAAAAATGTTTTATTTTTGTTTGGATTGACATCAATGTCTAATAATATCAAAATTCTTATTTGTTATATTAGTTAGATATATATTCTTACTTATAAAAAATAACTATCTTTATAAGATGCTATTTTTATAATATATTTTTGTTGCATTTAATGAATTTATTATAGCTTATGATTCGGCTTATGTGGGAAAAAATGTCTAATTATTTAAAAAACAAGCTCTATAAAACTATTTCCTTTGCTCAGAATTTTTTCGCTTAAGGCAAAAAATTGTCATTTTTAAAAGTTGTTTTGTTTTATTTTAAATCAACAATTGAATAAAGATAATTTTTTAAATAATTAAATTTTTTAAAGTTATTTTAAATTTTTGAATGAAATTATTTTTATTCGAAGATGAATAAAATGTAATGAACTTAAAATCATTTTTTGTTATATAGACGAAGTCATCAAATCATTTTTCGTAAGTTTAAAATAAAAATAATTTTTTTTTAAGATACCACTTATATAATATGATTTTTGAAGTATTTTAGGTGACACATTTCCTCACAAATATTTTTCCTTTAAATTTCAAAGTTTAAAATTATATTTATCTTTTATTTTATGTAAAATAATACTTTATAACTCTTCCGTAAAAAGTTAAAAAATAATTTAATATTTAAAAAAAAATTAAATCTTAAAAATTTTTTTGAGTTTTTTAAGACAAAAACCCAAAGACTTTCTCAAATATGAAGATTTTTCTCCAAAATATTTTTATAGGTAGCTATTAATATGCTTCATAAAATTTAGCATGGATTTTCTCCTGCAAACAGTATTTAATTTTCTTATAGCTTTTTTTTAATGCAAAAGAATATTAAAAAATCTGAAAAATGAAACTCTGATATTCATCATTTAATAAATTGGCATTATTTTTGCCAAATGAGCCTCTTTTGTAGGTGTTTGAAACTGAAAAGTGTGCGTGGCAACATTGTTTACTCTCCTATCGTGCTTCAAAAATTCTTCAATAACTTCGATTCTTCAATAACGGGTTTAAAATTTTGCAGGCACATTTAGAATGACTCAATTTATCATATGAGTTAATAAAAAAGTTAGATGCTTTGAGGATTTTTCTAATATTGTTTCACTTTAATTTTTGCATTATTGTCAATCATTCAATTTATCAACCCATCTTTAATTTGTTAATTTTATAAAAAGAGAAAAAAAAAAAAAAAACTGTAGAGTAAAATTCGGAAAAAATTAAAATAACTAATTCTGAAAATTAAAGAATGGCTGAAGTTTCCTTCTATATTTTTACATTTCTCTGGCAGAAAATCCTTATTTAATAAATATGTGAGATATTTAATCATTAAATTTTGACCTTACTATTGAAAAAAAAATTATCTTGAAATAAAATTTTAATATTAATCAACTATTAATGCGCATTACTTTATTATTTTTTCCATAATGTAAATAAATAAATAAAAATATGAACAAGAGTTGTCATGTGACAGGAGAAGATTAAGAAAACAATTCTCTAAGAAAATTTATGGACGGTTTAAATAAGGATTAAGAAAATTAGGTATTATGACAAATAGACGCATCACTGAACATATATTATGAGATATTCCTTAGCCAATGACTATATTTAAAGTCAAAATTTAGTTCTCCCAGAAAAATTTGAACAATATTTATTTATGGTTTTATTTTTTGTTTACTTTCTTGTATATGCAGTATGGAGAAAGCATAGTAATCACGAAAAACAATTCGAACTGAAGATTTAGAAGAATTTTGCATATTTTATACCTCTTTGAGTGCGAAAAATACATTTTTGAAAAGGTCTGCCTGTCTGTGACAAAAATAGCTCAAAGGCTCTCTGAACTAGATGGTTGCAATTCGGTATACAGTATTTACGCCGAATTTCCAGTTTTCTATCAAATTTTGAATGAAAACTGTTTTGCGAAAGTTCGTCTGTTCGAATATAATTTAACACTATAACTACAAAAAGAAGAGAGATAGATAGAATTCGATGCACGGATTTAATATCTAAAATGCAAAATTTTGAACCAAATCCAATCAGTGATTGACTGTTTGTCAGTCTTTACGTTTCATATACTACATGAAAACACGATAACTCAATACTTCTTGAACTTATGTTAAATTTGGTATATGATTTTGTGACTACAATTGCAGTTTTAGTATAAAGATTTGTTTTAATCTACTAAGAAAGAATTGGCCAGAAAACCAGATTCGATCTTTGAATACTTTTAACTGAATCCTAGAGATTAATCAGCAAAAAACTCGCCAAAAATGATGCGACAGATTTACTAAAAAAGTTAATTTTTTAATAATGTTGTACACCGATGTTATGTAAGGCAATTTCTGACACGGCAAGTTTATTAGAGAGTATGAAAGGAAGTTTTGGAGATATCACTCCCTCTGGTTAATTTTCTTAATTACCTCTAGCAATTAATAAGGTTAGCAAAAATTTAAATTTTCTTTTATATTTAATCAAATATAAATCCTTAAATCCATACCATAAATTTCAAAACCTGTTCTCATTTGTAGATTTTTCTGTGTGTAATTGAATTACTTGAAATAATGACAAAAAAAGTATAAACTTACTATTATCTTGAAATGATGTATTATTTTAAAATTTTATGCCCTTTTAATAGTATATGAATTCCGAAAATTGTTATTTGTTTTGATGATTTTTGTATGTATTATTTGAAATTAGTGAAGTAAGACTTAGCTGTATTTTTTCTCAAAAAAATATTGTATTTAAACATAAAAAATTTCTGGATCTGTTTTTGAATTAGTATGCTGTAACCATTTCCTTTCAAATATATGCAGCAGGCACGAACTATTGAATATTAAGACAAAAATTCCAAAAATTACAATTATGTAGAAAATTATTACTACATAAATTAAATATTTTTACGGCAATGTATTCTTTTAAAATATAAAGCCACTATATTAATCTCATGCATATGACATATTATGATTCTCTGTACGCAATACATATAAATAAATTTAATTAATCAGGCATTTATTGTAAAAAATTACAAATAAAACATTCATTCTTGTTATCATAATTTGATTGTTAAGTATTATATAAGAAAATTTTGATAATCTAAACTTGTAAATTTCAGAGGATTTTATGTGACAATAAAATGGAAAAATAACTCATTTTTAATAAATCCAAAATGTTTGACAAAGTAATAAAGAGGAAATAATAATTCAAAATTATAATTACTATACTTTAGAACATCTCTATTTTTAATCTATAATAATAGATTTAATGTCTTTTACTCATTAATCTGCTTTATTATGCAATATTTCGTTAAAAAAATTTGTGTCTCCGTATGCTATATGAGATTAGATTTGTTAGAGCTTTTATAAAAAAAATTGCAAACAATGTACTTCATATCTTCAGCTTCATTGAGATTCAATTTGTTTTGAAAATTTTTAGAAAAAGCAATTTATACTTTTCTTGAAATGTTGCCAATAGGAATTTTTTTTATATAATTCAACGAATTCTTTTTAATGCTTTTTCATTTTATAACTGGTACAATTTTCATTTTATAACTGGTTTGTTGATTGGCTTATAAAATATAGAGGAAATTTTCTCATTAATATGCATGCATTTGATGGATTTATTCATTGAAATAATTGATTCATAAAATATATTTTAAATTTTCTCTTTAATACGTATTTGAATTTAAGTCTACTTATAAAACAAGTCCCAATTTTTGTATCTTACTTAAAAACTTGTAATATTCTTTCAAACACATTGGGAAAGTTGTTATGTTTGAAAAACTTATGGAACTACTTTAAAAAGTGGAAAAGTGAAAAAAAAAATCCAATTTTTCCTTTTTGAAACACCGAGAACAGGATGTCTAAATTTTGGGAACTACCGAGTGGCTTTACATATATCACCATTTGCATGTGTTTCTAACATTTCACCAAATTTACAGCATCAATTTAATATCATCCACAAATTCTAGCAAATTTTTCTGATTTGTAATTGAAGTAAGAAAATATATATAGCACAAATCTTTGGGTGAATAATTTATTTCAAAACACTTGATAATATGAGATAATAATATTTGTGAAAGGGGAAAATAAAACTAAAAAAGAAATAAAATTATATTCCTTTTTAAATATTATGTTTATTTATTAATCTTTCTATTTAATCTTTAAATTAAATTATCTAACTTTAATTCGTACTTTTGTTTAAATACTCCTGAAAATATTATTTATAATATTTTCTGTAAAAATATTTTTGCATTTATAATTTAAATACATTTTTTAGAAAGCTATTATAAAAAAATTAACTTGCTCACAAAAAAATCGGATTTGTATCAAAAATCAATTGGCTTAAATAATTTATGATTATATCCCTAAATTGTTATAATTAATTGATAAAAACTACAAATAATGTTTTGAATAAACCATAAAATAGAAAATTTCTGTTTAAAGAAAATTTGGGCATGGTTTGTAGTATGATCCAAAGATGCACATGAGTTTGGAATTCAGAGAAAATTATGATGTCACTTTCAGAACATATACAATAAATGCTTCTAAGATAAATTAAATCTGCTTCCTTTCTAAAATATGTAAATTAAAAAATCATCCCTTATAGGATTTCATCAATATAAGCAAAATTTATTCTTAATACTCTGAAGTACAAAATTCTGTTTATTGCCGCATTAAAATTGTTTGCATCGGGAAACATAAGCTAATTGATTTCAAATGATTCTCGCTTCACGGTTCACCTACATATCATTATCCCCACTAAAATGGTATCCCGATTCAATGTTACCTTTGCGTAATGAAGGATATGATTTACTAAAAGAAGTTTCTTTCCGATCATTTTATTCCCAGAAGTTATATCATTAAGTTTTTTAACAGATGTTCTTAAAAATATTCGTCTTAAATGGGAATTTATTGATTAAATAATATATAATAATATTTCAAAAATGAATTCTAGAAGTCACTTTTATAATATTAGGGTGTGAACTCTGTTATAGCTATTACTATTAATTTTATCTGATATGTTCTTAATGATTTAGAAATTTTGTTCTCTATTGATAAAAGTTTTTTCTGACAGAATTATTTCAGAAAAAATATATGAAAACAATTTCTTATAAATAAGTAGCATGAGTTTAAAATATGGAGTCACAGAAATTGACTAGTTATCATTGAAATGAATTTCAAGTTTAGGAAAATTATTATTTAACATTATTATCAATTTAAAATGTGCTTTTTACTTTCGCTTGGTGGCAATGAATCAGTTAAAATATGTTTGATTAATTAAGGCAAATAAGAGTATAAAATTATTAGTTAAATACGAAAAGAATTTTTTTAATGAAAAGATATAATTACAATATATTTTCCTCTTTTCCTGTAAGAATGAAGAAATCGTCTTCCTATTTTATTCATTTGCTTGCAACGCTAAAATCTTTTTATAAATTTCGACCACATTACTTTAAAAGCAGAAGATGTTGCTTTCATTCTCATTTGATAACATCAAATCCATTCCACCTGTTCAATTTTGAATTCGACTACGAATATAAACCTAAGAAATTCGCAACCCACATAAAGAAATATTCCATTCAAAGTCGAGAATATGGAAAATTACAAATTACTTGAGTTATGGCTGTATATGAATTGATCTCGTATATTTTAAGAGTTAGTCTTTTTAAGAGTTTTTTTTGCTTAACATCTTCATATACTTCACAGAAACGTGGATAAAATTTTGGTATAAATAAAATAATATTCATTCATTTAGTGTTATATCAAAAGAACTAATTCTGAACAATAAGTGACACATAATTTATAGTACTTTATTATATTAATTGGTATATTAAATATATACTTCGGGTTTATATAACAAAATAAAGAAATTTTATGACTATTCTAAATATTTTTATATGCTTGTCAGACGTACAAATAAAACATTAATGGAAATACAATATTCATTCATTTACCATTTATTTTCAAATACTAAATAATTGAATATTATATTAAAATATTATTTCCTATTACTTAAAAAAATATTTCCCTATAAACATTTGACTGAAAATTTATAATATTTCTTTAACTTATGGATCTATCAAATCTATATTTGTAGCTAATACAGGAATTGAAGGAAATTCATGCTTTTTTATTTATTAATGCAATGAGATAGGTCTATTCTGTTCTTGCGGAAAGTACATTTTACATTCAATTTTCTAAGAACTATTTTGCTTTGACGATTTCCTCTTGATATTTCTCTTCGAAGTTGATTCAGTAATGAACAGGTTTTCTTATTAATGTTTTCGAAAACTTAAATTTTTAGTTCAAGATTAATAAAACATTAAAACGCTTTTCAACGATTTTAAGCATATTAAGTATTTTAATATTTTTTTCCACTAATTTACAAAAAATATTTTGAGCAGCCATTTATGAATAGTTGAATAGAAGTAAATTAAAAGAAAAACGCAAAAGGTGATGGAAATTTTATGATAAACATTATCTGATACATCATGGTAATTATTCCTAGAATGATAATTAGGCTTAGAATTATAAGAAGATTTGAAAGGGAAATTTACTGGTTTATTTAACATGGTGATGATAAACGGAAAGAAATAATGCTTTTAGATTTATAAGCACTTGCTATTTTTTCAATCTGAAACTAAGAGTTTAAAATTTTTTTCATGGAAATAAATGTTATGCCATAAATATAATTTAATATAAATGAACAAGGGATTTTACAAAACTGCTTTTTTACTGAAACTGGAATAAATTAATAAAATTTATTTATAATATTTATTATTATGCTAATTAAATAATGTAAATGTTTGCTATTTTTCATGATTTTTAATTTGCTATCAGAATTCTGACTAAACAAATATTCCCGAATTACTTGAAGATTGCTATTGTCTTATCTCAAGGAAAAAGTTCATGTATTTAAGTGAATTGGTAATGTGGAGTTGAAAGATTATATTCAATGTGTTTCTTGAACATATGCAAATTTCTTGTTTGATATACAGATTTTTAAGTATTCAGGATACATGTCTACTAGAAGAATTTAACAGACTCTTAATTGAGTATAGCATGTGTTCGAAAACGTACGTGCTTCTATAATGTAAACATTTCCATGGACATTCTAATCTAAAAAAAGAAGTTTAGTTCTTTAGAGGAATTCGTTATATGGGCTTCAGAATTGGAATTTAAGATGTTTTCTTGTTAATAGAGAAATTATAATTTGGATATCGAAGTAAAGCTTTTCCGAAGTAAGGACCGTGAAAGCCGGAATAAATTTACAGAAATCGTAACAAAACATTTGTAATAAACACCGTGTTCATAAATGTTCGTTCAAAGCATATATTTTTCCAAAATACTGTCATCTTCATAATGATTTAAAATTCTGCTTCGCTAATTAAATGTTTCGCCAGTGGGGATAAAATTCCTTTTTCTTCCAATTTTTATAAACAGAAAATTTTATATTTTTTCTTAGCAATTTGTTTAGTGATAAAAAATAATAATTATATAATTATTATTGCAAGAAATTAGGTATATCAAATTAAATGTCATAATTGTCTAATAGTATTTAAATCATTAGTGTTAAATTAAATAAATCATATCAAATAAAACCAAAATGTAGTTTTTTAGAATTTGTTTTGAGTTTTTTTTATAAGAAACTAATTAAAAATGCCTTTTAATGTATAAACTGTATGTATAATGTATAGATAACTGTATAATGTATAGATAGATAACTATATAGATAAGTATGTATAGTTTGTTTTAAAATTCAACTTGCAAAAGAAAAGAAATAATGCTCTAGATTAGTTTCACCGATTGTATTTTATTTCGATTATTTTACTGATTAAAAGGTTTGAATCATGAATAAAAATGAAAATAATTGACATTTTCGCAAAATTTAACTACTTCAGACTTTTTTGGATGCAGTAAGTCATGTATCATATCTTTGAAGTAGCTATTAGTGATATCTAGGATTTAGAGCTGATGATCTACAATAACTTATGCACGAACTGTTTACTTATTTCTTGTAAAATCTAATGAAAAGCATTTAGCATCTTAGAATGTGAATTTTTTAATCACATCAATCTCTAAGAGCATTTTAGACAAAACCTTATTTATTTTAGCTTTACAATCAGGGAGCCAAATAACATGAAGGAAAGCAAGAGTCAGCATGCTTGAATCAGTTTAGATTTGATTCGAAATAAGGCATACTCATAAAATTGTGATATAATTGGCATAACGGGTTACTCTTTATACTTGGGATAAGGTATAAAGCTTTGGGTTAGTTCTAATATATTGTGCCATATCAATTTTCAGCACAAGTAATGAAAAAGATACTGCAGCAGATACTGCTTACTGAATATTCTACCCATTAATAAATTGTCAGAAACGGAAATGCACCATGAAAAGATAAATATTAGCACATAATTTTTGTATTACAATGTGAAATAGACAACCGCATATTTTAAAGTTTCATATGAAACAAGCTAGTATGAGAGAATATGTCTAGTATTTCTTCAAGAGTTCAATTGGGCATTAATTTTAAATATCTTTCTGAGCAGATACGACCAGAAAACACGTTTGTAAAGAAGCTGTTGAGGAAGTAACTACTTTTTCGACCAACCAATTATTATTGTAAAACCACAATAAAAATTTCATTTGTATATAAATGAAAATGCTATAACTATTGATTTGTACCAAGCTCGAAGATTTCAAGATAGACTAAAAAGAATTTGAAATAATGCTTTTCCTTCTTAATGTTGCATAAAAGATTTCAAAAAATATTTATTATTTGAGTCTATATTTTCTGATTAATAAGATAAGAAAAACAACTAATGCTCATCAATGCATTCCTGAAGATGAATCTTCTTCCCTAAAAAAAGATGCTTAGTTAGAATTCTACTTTCCATTCCTTTAAATATATGAGTAAAATTTAATTTTTATTATCAATCTGATTTTAAATAAATTAAATTCTTTTTCAATACTCATTTTCTGAGATAAAATTCTACTCCACAATTAGTATTGAAAATGTGTTAAAGCCATTCATATATCTTAGTTTTTAACATTCACTTACCTTTTATATTAAAATTGCAATTCAGCTGTTGCTAGACTAATATATGAGAAAAATAATATTGATAATTATAGGAAGAAATTGGTGAGAAATATTTACTTTAGCGATTTAACTTGCAAACAATTTTTTAAAAAATATTTTTAGCTTGACTGTCTTGCAATAGCAATAAAAATAATAAAAATATTTTATTTATGATAAGAAAGATTTGTCTGATGTTCTAAAATATTCTACAAAAGTAAATGTATTTCAAAACATCGTTTCATGTTTTAGTATCAGATTCATTTTATTTTAGAAGCGAATGATGTTGTATCGTTTACTATATACAGAATTATTACATAGCTGAGCAATGAATAGTATGATATACTTTATTAAAGTGATATTTAAAAAGTTGTAAGAATTAAATTAAACATTTCTGTTGCATATTATTAATATACGAATCATTTATACTAAATTACATCAGGTAATACCAAATGATATCAAAATGTAATTTTTTTATAAATTGTACTTTTTAAATAGGGAAGTGATTAAGAATCTTAACTAAATATTTCACTTTAATATTTCTACTGTGAAAAAAACGGGGCTATTTCATCCACCGCAGTTTAAGATAAACTTTATCGATTGCATTTTATTCCGATTATTCAACTCAAAATTCAATAAAAAAATCAAACGATTTAAATCCAGAAAAAAATGAAGATCACTGATATTTTCCCAAAATTTATCTACTTCGGATTTTTTCTTCATTTACAGTTTTAAAATAAATGATCAGTTTTTCTCACCAAGAATGTATTTAAATTGAACTGACCTATTATTTCTATTTCATAAAAAGAGTTTAAAGCAATGTAGAGAATTTTATTATTGCATTTAATAGAATTAAGATTAGAAATCTCAAGAACTCCAGAGCAGTCTGTGAATTTCCTTACAGTGGCTTCAGGCCCATTTCGATGCGGTTCTTTGCACATCTTCGCAACTGTATGCGTTTTCGTAATTCAATTTCCCTTGAGCATGTCTTTTATGACTTTTCTGAAGTTTTTCGCGTGATGCACTATTTCTGATTCACTCTCAAAATGTTCCTGCCAATCTAATGACATTGGTTGGGTACGTTGGGAGCGATGAGTGTTTCTGAAGTTTCCTTTCGTTTTACACGCCAATGCGCATTCTTCGCATTTTGAGTATTTCATTAAAACTAGTGAACAATTTTGAAAAATATATTAATTTAAACATTAAGATTTTCACAATAACAAATTTTTGAAACTCAGCCTTTACTTAAGTTTCCTTTAATTTTATGCACATTTTTCGCGTCTTATATTTCATTGAAACTATTGATGAAATTTAGATGAAGTATCATTCCTTTAATTTTTAAAATAAAACAACTCTTATTTTTGTTGCGCATCCCAAGAACAATAGAAGACAAGAAGTCTATGAAACTGTTCACCTCGAAGAAGCCCAATTATTCCTCACACTATGTCAGTTGGATAAATGTTGAATTTAAATTCTACTATCTGAAACAATCCCGATTTTATTTTTATGAGTGAGTTACTTGAGCAATTTCAATAAAATAATTTAAATAAACTTTAAAAATTATCATTCGTTTCAAAGTAACTATTAGAAAAACTTATATGAAATTTTTATTTTAAAATAATAATTATTGAGTGATGTTTTTACTCTAAATCATGTATTAGCTTTTCTTCTAACGAATTTTTAATAATTTATTTCATTATTTTAAAATAATCTGAACATAAGTACAATTTTTTACTTAATAAATTTCCAATTTTATAAAATAACAACTCTTTATTTAAGAGAAATCGTCATTCTAAAACTAATGCAGAAATTTTAAGGAGCATAAGAAAATTAATCAATTAAGTTTAAAACTAAAGGCAAAGAAAGAGTTTTTTAAAACAATAAATAGTTAATTTGAATCACAGTAAATGGAAACAGTGTAACTGAGCAACATTTTGCTTTAAAAAATGTATCAGTTTTCTACTAATGGTTTTTAATAAAATACTGTTTATAATAATATGACCATCAATATAAAAAAATATTTTAAATTTCTAGTTATTAGGAACATGCGAAAATTAATTAATATACAATTAAATATTAAATTTTAAAATGACAAAAGAATAATTTTTTAAACAATAAGTTGTTAATTTGAATTACAATAAACGAAAAGATTTTGTTAGCATTAAATTTATGGTATATGAATTCTAATCTTTCCACTTTAAAGTATAACTTATTAGGAATCTATTTTATCCTAGATGCAGAACCTCTCAGTACTGCTTGAAATAATCAAAAGCATGTGACAAATGATAAAAAAATATAATATTAAACTAACTAAATAAATAAATTGCTATTTTATACTTCATTCTGCAGTCCATAGAAAGATCTTCATTCCTTTAATTATCAATATGCTAAAAGGAAAGAACATTTTAAGAAAGAGGAAATTCAAAAATATTTTAGCAAAAGTTTTCAAATAAATTTTTTATCTCCTATTATTATAATGAGTTCTTAAAATTCCATACTTTAAGTTCTAGTTATTTCCTGAAAGCAATATTTAGTATATTAATTTAGAGGATAGTTTATGAAAATTTAGCAAGCTTTTCCAGTCAGTTTGATTTCAGATAAAAATGTAAGTATTTATTACAGTTTTAATAAAAGAATTTTTATGATCAAAATAACTAGCCGTATTTAAATATTAATTTTAGTTTATTAACATGATAAAATTCAATGACATATTTATTATACGAGTTCACTTGAGAGTAGTTTTATTAATATACGGTAATATTGTCCTCACTTTATTCTGTTTGAGCTATTTTGCATTTGGTTATGTATTTAAGAAAATTTTCACAGAGAAACTGCATTTTAAAATTTAGGATTTGCGTATACCTATTATTTGAAATGCACATACATATAGGAATGTTAAAATTATCATTTTTTTCAGTGTTGATGAATTTCAATTTGCATTTCCTGATTGATGAAGATAAAATAAAAATCGGCAGAAATGAATATTATCTTTTTCTTTATGATAGAATTTGCTATTAAGCCTGAATGAAAACAAATAAAACAATTTTTCGCAAGATCATTAGTTAAGAGGTAAATGCTCATTTAAAGGAAGAAACGAAGTTACAATTATTTGCATATTTGTTTGGATAATCTCAAGTTAACAGTAAAGCGGATTTGGATTTTCCACGAGGCTAAAGACAAATTTGTCATCTAGTATAGAGTTGCGCTTTACTTTTCTAATTCATAATCGTGATGAAATTTTGAAGCGGTAGAATTGTCCACTGTTATTTATTCTTTAATTATCAGTTAAAAATGTCGAATTAACCTATTAACTCTATTTTTCTTATTAATGTTTTTAAATTGTCATAATTGTAAATATCCATGAATATAAGATGATCCAATTGTATTTGTGCCGTATATATCTGTCATACCAAATTTTATTACAACTGGTTTAGTATGCCTGTATATTTTAACACCAATTTGGCATCAATAATTAGAATGAGTGATAAATAAATAAAGAACCATTTCAAAAATGTTCTTTTATCAAAACATTTTAATCTATGTGACTACAATGGAAAATTTCAATTTTAATTTTATTTTTTTCTTTTGCTACATGTAAAATATTTTTTTAAAAATTTAATATTACATATTTTAAATGGCCTCCGTCACAAAAAGGTTTGAATTTTGCTTCTAAGCTTATTCTTTGCATTTTTACATGTTTTAGTGCTATTTTACAACTTTAAATCCTATTTTCTCTAATACTAAATGGTGGCAGAAATTTTAAAAAATCACAGTAAATTAAATCTTATGCCTTATTTTTGTTCAATTTTGATCGAATAATTTCCGAATGGTTTTGGCAATTTTGGAACTGGATAATAATCTATCTGTTCATTAAAAATCTTATAGTTGTTTAATTGTTTCATAATGCAAAAAAAATTAATTTAAAGTTATCAATAGAACCTCATCATTTAAATATTGGACAGAAAGGCAACTTCTTTTTTTACTTCAGAAATTACATTTATCCAACTTTCCAAAATTTCGAACATGCCATTTACTAAATCATTAAACCAGAAGGACTTTTCTTCATAAAAACTCATAGATTTTAATTTTTTTAAAAACTATGAACATTTAATTAATATATATTTTGGTTATATTTATGTAATTTTAATATATTTTATGCAAAATTCATTAATATTATAATTTTGCATCAAAAATTTTTTTTTAATTCAAAAGATATTTTAATATGATAAGATAAGACAAAATAAACGATATTTTTAAATTCATATACATATATATGTATACAGCAAAGCACTTTTCAGAATTTTCAGAATCTCATTACCAACTTATGAATTAATAAAATTAAATTTTAATTCATATAATTAAGTCGGAAGATAGTCGTATTTTTTCAATAGAAGCGTTCTTTTAAACAACAAAACCATTATTTTAACCCAGAGTCTAATCTGTTAATATGGGATTTTTTTCTTATCAAATAATATCAAGGACTAACATAAAGGAATGCATTCACTACCATCTAACTATACAATAATAAAAATGATTACAAACTAAAAAAAACATCCATCAGACTTGACCCCATCGGAGTTCCAATGAGATGTTATTTTTATAAAAGGACTTGAAAATGAAATGTTCTTCCATGTACTTATGACTCAACTTTTTGTAAAGTATTCATTTTTTTCCAAATTAATAATCTTTTCATTGTTCTTTCCACACTCTACTTGTGTGAATTCAGATATTGTGAGATATTTCTAAAGAACTGTTCTTAATATTCCACACAATTTTGTTGTTCATATTTTATTTAGATACATTTCATTTTTTTTGAAAAAACAAGGACACGTAATCATATAGATTTTGATATATATGTTGCATTTTTGAAAACTTCTAATACACACTCTGTGTGTGTGTCCAAAATTATTGTCATGTAGAAGTCAATAATTTAAGAAATTGTTTTCTCAATTTGAAAAAAGTGAAAGCAGAAAACGTTTCCCAATTTTTAGAATGGATGTGTTTGTTTCAATTCACAAAATTGTTTGGATTTCATTTCAAATTTCAGAAAATTGGTTAAAATATCTCAACTCAAATGTAGATTGAATTTGTCATGTTTATATGTTTTAAATATTCTTGATAGAGAGCTTTATGACTTTCATAATTATTTTCCTTTAATTTCAAATTTTAATTTGTAATTAACCTATTATTTTTATATATTTTTTTCAAATATTTTGATAGCAGTGTTAAACATGAGATTCGATATAAATGATTTCATTGTTCTAATTCAGAAAATGAGCAATTTTAATCAGGAGCTTATATTACATTTTTAATAAAATGATACAAATTGAATCTATTCAGTTATTTGTAGATTTCCACTGCTGAAAGTATTACTTTTCATAAAAAGAGAGCATTTAATAAAAAAAGGGGTATGTTTCTAAGTGTCATTCGAGTTTAGAATCTAAATACTTTGAAGAAAGTCCTCCTACAAAATAGATAATCTCAGGCTGCACATTATAAGACATTATCTCATTGAAATAGTTGATCTGCAATATTTAAACATCTGAAAAAAATGACGATATTTTTAAACAACTTTAAACTTATTTCAAGAATTTATTTATCTCCTAATTCAAAATTTTATATTTTTAAATCAGTTTAATTTTTTAATTTTTTAAATAAAATTTCTTATAAATTCTTATTTTGCAAATACAGCAAACTGGAAAGAGTAATTCTTCAATGAGTAATTCTTGAAAATTGTCTGAAAAATTTAATAAAAATGAATGTTTCAATTATCAATTTTCATAATTAATATTACCGGATTTCACTTTTTGGGATAACTTGCATCAAATTATTCTATCTTATAAGGGATTGAAACCAACGAATTATAAGACAAGGTTTATTAACTTATTGTGTTCTAAATGTTCTCACGAAATATTTTTGTAAAAAACCATTTATATATGATATTATATAAAAACATTGTTTCTATTTTGTTAACACTTTTACAAAGCTTAAATAATCACATGTTTTAACACGTGGAATTTTGTTATCAATTTAATATTTTCTTTCTGGTGATGATTCCGTTTAGCATTACATTTTCCCAACAACTGTATTCCATATTAATATTTTCGTACATTATAATCATCAAATTTAATTACATTTTTTTTCATATAATAGTGCCATTTAGAAGTGAATTTGAGGAAAAATGAATTATTTAAATGCATTGTAATATTATGTAGTAAATTTAATAAAATAATTTAAATTTTAGTACCCTAATCAAAGTGTGATTTAAAAAGTTTTTTTTTATTACATTTCTTTCCACTCTCCAAACTAAAACCAAATTACAAATATTGAACCATCGCAATTCTTTGAAGTTTATTTAAACTTTTGAGTCTAAAGTCTATTATTATTAAACCATTGAAATTTTTTTAAAGTTTATTTTATTTTTTGAGTATCTAAAGTCTATTATTACTAAACCATCGCAATTCTTTTAAAGTTTATTCAAATTTTCAGGTATTTAAAATGAATTATCTTGATACTTTCATACTCCACAATTGTAAATATCTTACTTTGGAGACTGAGATTGCTATACAATTCGTAAGACGTTAGATATGTTTACATCAGGCAAACAATTATTCTAGATCAAAATAGCACCTTCAAACAAGCAATTACATCGAAAAAAAACTTTGCATTTCACCATTTTCCCTAAACATGGAAATTGCGGAACTCGTCGTGGAAATAATAATTTTAACGCTCCACGAGGCAACCGATGCTCGGAAGTGGGGAGATAAAATATGGAGGAGGAAACGTCTAATTGGTCCCAAAACAAGGGAAATCAGTCCCTCACTTTTCTTCTTCAGAGAACTTTTTCCTACTTCCCACCTGTTCCACATGAAAGGAGTTTTCCTCCTCCCATGATAACGATTTCACATGTTATCGGGTACCCTCTCTCCAAAGACTGTGGACACGCTTGGCTGACTACCTGTTGATTTCAGAATCAGTCGACTTAAGGGATTTAGGTGGCATCTGGTACTTCTTTTATTGTGTATTAGGTTGCGTCATCTTCTTGCTGTAAGGATGAGACACTGTGACACGAATCTTTTAGAAGGAATTGAAACTTGTGAATGGTTATTTTTCTTTGAATAGTTAAAATAATTGAAATGCCATGGGTATTTATAAGATGATATATTAAAAGAGATTTTCATTTGTTTTTTGTGTTTAATTTTACCAGTTGCACAGAGAGAATATTTGTATTTTTTAAAAAGATATTTCTGACTTTTTTTATGTAGATTCCTATATGAAGACTACCTATTACAATGGCTCTCATGCCAAGACTTCGTGAACATTTCTTTTGTTATTTATAAGCATATTATGCTTTGTCCATGTTGTTTTGTGAACAGGGTAATTAGGGTAATCTTGTTTGAATTTTAACTGGTTTGTAATAAGCTTATAGAAATGTAAAAGTCTCGAACGATTTCATACATGGCCCTCCTGGCTTAGTGGGAGTGGAAATGGAGGGGAGTTGAAAGTTCCATTTCGCGATAACTTTTTTTAATATTGAAGACTAAATTAGCACCTTATTAAGACAAACAACTTTTCTACTTAAAATGTTTCAATAACTGCAATATCTTAGAAGTTAGGGACTGGAAAGTGGACTCTAAGATTGATTGTTTTTTGACATCAGTTTATGTTGAGAGGCAGTAATTTAGATATAAAGGGATCTACATTTGCCTTCCAGCTTGCTTTGATGATTTTTTGCTTATATCCATGCTGACTCATTTGAGTCTAAAGATATTTTTTGAGTTACATTTGAGTACTATGGTTCAAAAACATTAAACACTGGAAGAAAGAAAATGGATATGTGGCCTTTACTCCAATATTGTAGATATATATCAAATTTCAGAAAGAATTTTTCTGATGTTAGTGTGTTATATAAACCGATAATTTAAATATAAAAAAGGTTTCATGAAATAAACTGTTACTTAGTTTTCTCAATAAAATTGCTTTCTGCTTCAAACAACTTTAGATCTAGCTTGAAGAGGAATCTAGAACTGACTCAATAATCTCTTTAATTGTCTGTTTAGTCTATATTTAGATTAAAGTCATTTTTCAAAAATTTACATGAGGAATATGTAATTAGCATCTTCAATCAGATTCTTCTTACACCCCTCTTTCCTAATATAAAACAGTTTGCAGATACATAATAATGATCTAAACTGATTGACTGTTGAAATTATTGCTAGACTATTAAAGTAGGAACTTTTATGTAATCATTACTTAAAATGTTATTAATTGAATTGTTATACAATTTTTTTCTGAATGCCTGAACTATTTTAAAGATATTTTTGTATAATATTTATAACTATATTTCTCATTGATACTATAAAATTTAAATCCTTCTTATAGTTTTTAAAAATATTAGCAGCGTATGTTTCTTGCATTCATAAGAAATGAAGATTCTGTTCAAGTTTTCTTATTATTTGGCTTCCTATTTAATAAATATTACTTTCTTATCCTTTTTCATAAGTTTTAAAGGAAGGTTTTATATAGAATTGTTAATATATTGGATTATATATCCAAAATGTTGGAAGAAATTTCTGATTTCTCTTTTATTTTTTTTATTAGGATGTTAAAATATATCTAATATACATTCAGACTTGATAATGTGTTAAATAAGAAATAAGCTGAACCATTTTAATTATTATTTTGTGTAAGAATAAGAAATGGACATTAAATGTTTATACAAATCACAGTTAGATGATAAAATATTTTCACACAAAATTGTAGTCATTTGAGTTAAACCCGTTTGCGAAGTTTATATACATGATAAGCAGAACAGATGTGAAAGGATTAAAATAAAACAACTTCAATTCTGATCATTGTTTGATGTTCAAAAACATTTTAATCTGGGACTATGAATGCTTCGTCATGCATCAGGTATTTAACTGTAATTAAACGCAACTAATATTCCCTTTTATTTGAAATAGAGGTAATGTTTCTGTTTTTAAAAAATCTAAGTTTTCTTTTAAAACAGAAATTTAAAGGAAGAGGAAATAGTATTTTGTTATTAGTTCCAACGAACAAAGAACATTTTCGCAAACTTTACTTAAGTAATCTTATTTGAATGTTTTGTTAATGCGTACTATCATTATTTTAGATTTTGATCAGATAGTACTTTTCAGACTTCCTGAAAGAATTAATTCATTCGGATTCTAATGATACAGCATTACTTAAGCCATGAAAGTGAACCTCATAACAATAAATATTCAGAATAATGCAGATTATACTAAAGGCTCCAAAAGACAATGTTTAAGAATTCAAACAAGGAAAACGAAGAGTTATATTTCGTATGTTTGAGTTTTTATAATTCGGAAGCAATATAAATAAGCAAAATCGTTATCTACAATATTTTAATGAAAATGAATTATTACAGAGATCTGTACAGAATCTATGTACAGTGCAGAAATGTACACAAGTATCTATCTACATGTAATTAGCGATTAAAGCCTTTTGCAACAAGTTTAAGTATTTACCATCCATGACCACCATGCTCTAGTACTGGAACAGGAACAAAATGATGATGGACATGATGCTCTGTGAAAAAAAATGCACATTATTCTGAATTTTGCAAGTAAATTATAAAAGCTTATATATGGATAAGATATTTCCAAAGTTGTATGACTTATAAATATTAAAAACTGAAGTAAATTTATAATTTCCTTTTGCTTCCTGTTTTTAGATTGTGAGATTTATCAATAAAATAACTCAATGAATTTATATAGCAGATTACATTTTGAAGCCAGAAAAGTTTTAGTTCATTTCTTTTTATAATTCATGTGCTCAAAATAAATTTAACTTTAATTTTCACTTTCGATTCCTGATTGGAGGATGTGACGACATTTATTGGGGTATATAAATGTACAATTTAAATTATATCAAATCAGAGCTTCAAGCATATGCGTTAAATTATAAACTCTTTCTATAATAAATTGTTTCCAGCAATTTTGTTGCAAATTAATTTTGCTTTATATCACGAAATGGACAGTAATTATTATTCGAAGCATTCTCTATGCACACCTTTATTTTATTCATTATTGCATGTTAAGAAGATGTTGCGATAGAGTCTATTATTTTCAGGATATTAACTAGGGAAAGTATTTTTTGACTGACTTTCATGACTTGAAAGTAGACTATTCAAGTCATGACAGTCTGATGCAACATGTTCGAAGTATGACGAGTACCATATTCAAAGTATAATGAGTGACATGAACACAAAGGAGATTATTTCATAAAATTTAGATGGTAAAACTTACAGCATGAATTGTAATGCTAGTATGCATTACATTGTTTGACGTGAAGTGAATGTTCATAGATACTAAGCGTGCGACTAAGATAAATTAAAAGGATGATTATTACATAAGCAAACAAGAATAAAAGCTTCTTCCCGTTTTATATCCAAGATTTTTTTCTATAGATGTTTGAATGGAAAGTATTATTAATAAAAAATGTTTTCAAAATATCTTTGAATTATTGTTTAATATAGCTTGATGGTATGACAGATCTCACAAAATCATATATGATATAAAGGATTTTGGAGAGCGAATTACAGTAAGAACTTGAGCACAAATGTTTCAATGCTTTTTTACATTTAAAGTAACGTTATTTTAATTTATTGAAATGAGATTAAGAATGTAAAATTAGTTTTTAAATCGTCTTTATTTTTAATAAAAATATAAAAAATAAATTTGATAATTTAAACCTTTATTATTCTCATAATTTCAATTTACATCTTCCTTTGCTGTTGAAACTTAAAACAATCGGATATAGACAAGTAGTTTAAATTACTTAAAATGTTATTATTGCTAAAATTATTAAAACATGTAAAAGATTTAACGTTTGTTTGTTTGTAATTCATTTGCTAAGAAAAAATTCTATTTATTTTAAAAAATCATTTTACTTTCTAAAGAAAAAGAATGCTTTTGTTTCAAATGAGAAAGCAAATAAAATACTTATAATACAACAGTAAAAAAGTTTATTTTTAAAATTTTATTGAAGTTTTATTCCATAGCTAATATGCTACCTTGAATATGCAGTTTTAAGGGGACGTTGCATATCTATTAAATATTTTTACGAATTTTTCACTTAAAGTTTTGACATTTTTTCTTTATATGTATTAAAATATAAATGTATCAAATTTCTTTTAAAAGACTTTTCTGAATCAAAACATCATTTTTTAAAAAAAATTTAAAAAAATACATAATTTTTTTGAAATTTCAAAATATTTCAGAGGATTTAATTTTTTTCTATTATTTATTCATTATTACCCAATATAAATTTATTTGGAATAAGACTGCTTATGCTTTTGTAATTCCAATTTAATTTAATTTCTTAGAAATATTTTTATGCACACTTACTGAATTTTATAAGAATTTTATGTTTTTTTGAACTAAAATTGACTTTTAATCTCTCTATATATGATAAAATTTAAATATCGATCGATCCATAATTCAATACGTCCTAATATTATAAAATTTAATATATCGATACGTTGATAATATTTTACTCATGGATACATAATAGCATTTAAATATTGATTGATCTATAATATTTAGTATAACGATAAAAAATAAAATGTTATGATTTCTGTACATTATCGTTTATTTCAAAGTTCACTGCCACTTTAATACTATCTTTTAATGCAAACAAAATTAATAAATACCTTTATGTCCTTGCAGAAGTTTCGCGACCGCTCCAGCTGCCAGTAAAGTTGCGATACCTTCACGTGCTCCAACGTTGCGTCTGCCTCCTTTATAAATGAGTAAAGGACCATGATGACTCTCGACATTTCTACATATCACAGCTAATGTGAACAGAACCGCTAACAGTTGAAGAACCATTCGTTTCCAGAAAGCCATTCTGCAAAAACGTAAAGTGGAGCTATTATTCATCGTTCCTGCTGCATGCGATTTTTTTTTTATTATCGAAAGAGAATTATTGAAAATAAACAATAATTGACAATTTAGCTTAAATAATGAGTTTAATAGTCATCGGAATGCAATAGATTGTTTTTATCCTTTTCCAATTTTTATGGCAATTCATCGATATAACTAAATACATTCAATTTCTTGCCATTTTAGTTTATTCCATGTTTTTTAAATCATATCCCTAAAAGTTGTTGACAAAAAAATTCATAATAATAAAAAATTGTAAACAGACATTTATATCAATGGTTTTTCATTATAGTAATTTATTGGTTTTTATTCAGCTTTGGAATAAAAAGTCATAAGTTTAATTCAATATTTTTATATCAAAGAAGCTGGCACTGATGCACAGCTTCTTTGTAAAAACAAAACAAAACTTTTTTCTCGCAACACGAGATTGAAGAAACTTTTATGGGAAACTTTCTGTTGGGGTTCGGTTAACTAAAATGAAGAATTTAGAATTCATTTTATCTCAGCATTTGCCCAATTAACTACAAATGAATGCAATGCTAAAATTAAATAAGAAAATTTTAATTAATTTATAATTCCTGCCTTTTTACTGTGACCTGAAAAATCTAAATTTCATACCGAAAATGTGTAAATTTGCCTCTGAAAATATAGAATAAATTCGATTAGGACAAATTATTTTATTTTAGTTTTTTATAATTATCATGAATACCAAAAATTCTGTTGGATTTACTTAAAGTAAATATCTTTTTAAGTTTTTCACAAAGAAAATCTGTTATTGTGCCTATTTAGTATAAAGGATTCATGATTTTCAATTTTTAATATCATTGACGTCTGTATTTACAACTTAAAATATAAATAGGGCGAGAAGTTTAGAAATTACTACGTTATGATCCGTATTAAATCTTTCATAAATGTGTAATCCTTCTTTTGCTGCTATTTCAATAAAAATAAACATTTAAATAATGGTAGAGCAGTTAAATGTCAAAGCCAAATTCTATTCATGCTGCCATCTATTGTATTTAAAAAAGTAAAAAAATAATCATAAATACAATTTTTGCAGATAACCTTTATAAAAGTATATATTTTTTATTCAATAAAAGTTTTCACGAAATGTTTTGTTTTATTTATCTGACATCTGGATGTTAGAAATTAATATTCTCTTAAAAATCTCAAGTTTGAACAAAAAGCTTATAAACTGCAATAGTTAAAATATAAATTGTCGAGATAAAACTAAAGAATATATTTTTGGGAAACATATTAAAAAAAAATTGAAATTTTTTATCTTTCCCCTATCATTTTCCTTTTTGAAAAATGTACACAAATGTATGTGAGTTAAATATTTTATTTGAGACTTATAACAACTAAGTTAAACGAAAGAAAACATTCTTTTTTCTCATTTATTTATTCATTCGACACATTATTAGTAGGAAATCATTCGATTTTCTATGCGAGCAGCAAGAAAGATAAATAAAGGAATTAAATTAGAAAATGGAATTTAATAAACATTACAAATTATTTTCAAAGAAAATGCAACATTATCTGAGTTTTCGGGTTTTCTATTGGAAGTACTGAATCTTGTACAGTACGAGAAATGCAGGAAATTAATTAAAAATAATAAAAAATTTCTTAGGGTAAATGAATTGCTCTCATACTAAAAATAATCGAATAAGAAATAGTTAATAGCTTTCGACTGCAAAAAAATTCGCTAATAATTAAATGAGTGAAAATATAAGAGCAAAAATAAGATGAGATAAAACAGTCAAAGCTACTGAATGGCCGTAATTGATAATACATAACTATGAAAAGTCTTAATAAATCATCAACAACTGGTATCCTTCTTCTTCTGTTTGCTCTTATGTTGTTATTAATAGATGATAATTAATTTGCTAAGAATAAACTTCCGATATTTGTATCCGTTTCATCAATGTTTTTGTTGAATGTTATGGGTATTTCTAAGAGTTAAATTAATTGATAGAGTTAATAATATTGACAGAGAATTAATTATGGAGTGTCCGAAAAGATTTTTCGAAGCGATAAATTTTCTCTCTTAATCTTCCAACAGATAAGTCTTTTAGATTAGCTTAAGTGACTGCGCGTATTACCAATATAAAATATAAATTTTCTGAGGTCAATGGTTAAAATTTATTTGTAATTGTACCAGTTGTAATTGGATTTTTCCTTGTAATATTTTGTTCCCTTTTCTAACACTAGTTATGTTTTCTTTAACACTTTTAATTTCACATCGGTTTATAAAGAAATTAGAACTGTTCGTTCAATGCATTCTTTAATAAGAAAGGTTGTCAGCCAGTTGCTGCTATTTTTGTCGAATAATGTAGCTGTTGATTGTTTGAAAAGGAAAGAAGAGGCATAAAAAACTTAAAGCAAAGTCGAGAGTTTATTTGAATAGCAACAAGATATTATTTGTCATATATCTTTCATCCCAATGCAATTTAATTGAGGTTTAAAGATTTATTTTTCACTTTAACTTCTTTGGAATGAATCAATTTATCAAAAGAAGGAACTCATAATTTTTGTCCCTGATTACAAACGAATTATCATGAAAGGAACATTGAATATAATACTGTTAAATTTTTACAGCGAAATAATCGTACTCTTAAATTATTTTTAGTCCAATATATAGCTCACCAAATGCAAAAATTACAGATTTTTTACATTAGATTGCTGTCAAAATTGCATGAATGAAAGAAAACGTTCATCATATTTCGAATTCAAATTAGTTGTTATTTTTCAATATCAATCATGAGTTAAATGAAGGACAGAGTATTTGGAAATCCAGCGAAGACGCACTCAAAGTTAGGATCACAAATACTGTGTCTAGTGTGACAACAGGTATTTTGGGAGATTCTTGGTGAAAAGGGGTATACCGCTTTAAATATTTTAAGCTACCAAAAGAACTCAGTAATAGTTCATTGATATAAGCTATTAATTTAATAAACGCTTTGTAAATATCTTTATTATATATCGAAAATATATGCCAAATTATAAAATTTCTTTACAAATGAATTTTTATAATGAAGGAAATACCTCATGTTCACTCAGTACTTAATCTGAAAACATTAAATTATAATATTTCTTTTTAATTCTCAGTGTAGAAGTTTTTCATAAATTCCGTGTCTCAAATACCACAAAGACTATAAACTTAAGTCAATTCACAAATGGAAGGATTTTCAAATATCAAGGACATAATGATATAGGTGCAAATACAAAGAAAAATGGGAGAAATAAGACTATACCCAAATACAGACAAAAAATAAAACAAAATAGCTCACTTACAAAGGGAAACATTAAGTAAATGATATAATGCAATTTTAGAAGCGAGATTAAATAAGAATAAAATATTCAAAATACATAAATAAAAAGTATATAAGTATATATGCAAATATATGTAGGCAAACACACAGAAATAAAGTGTAAATAATACGATAAAATGTGCTGATAATACATATGCATAAAAGGAAAAGAAAGATATTCTGCTCTATACAAAGGCAGAAAAATACGAAGGCCAAACTATATTGTTATTCAAAAAGCAATTTCTAAATTTATGTCTTGGAATAAATTTAGTTCATTCAAATATCAAATACTTGGCATCCTGGACTGCATAATTGTAGCATTAACACTTGTTAGTTGGCGATAAGTTGAAGCATTTTAAATATGTTTCAAATTTTCCATGCCCAGTCAGAAACTGGGTAATCTTAAAATCAGACATGAAATAGTTAAACTTTAAGCTTATCTGTATGGTGGAATAAACTCCTTACTCCTTTAGCTTATTATTCGATGTTTGGTATAAGATATTCCATTCATTATAACCTCCTCTTTAAATAAAATTTTGGAATATTCATAGAAATGAAATTAATTTTGTAGCTTTTTTGGCAAATAAAATTACACATTTTTGAAAAGCAACGTCATATTTCATCAGCCAATAAAAATTATTTATTAAACAACTAATAAATATTTAAATAAAAAAATTAAAATAAATGAGCCCCATTAAAAAACCCATTAACTTACCTGAATCAAATTTCAGTCTTATCTTTAGTCAAAATTCACGAATTAAATGCTAAAGCATGGATATTGTTCAAGGCTTTTATATGTGTCTCCTAAATATTATGATATTCTATATAATTTTTTTGGGGAGGATTAAAGGAAGTAATAACATTGGTTCTTTTTCTTCGGAAGTAGACCATTTCCGGCGTTTTCCCCCGTTTTATAACCCAGTAAATTATATAACTTAAAAGTAAATAACCCAAGTTAATCACTCAATTTTTTTTTCCATTAGCGTCCAATTGTCCCGCAGTTCCAAACCACTGCTTACTGGACCACGAAGATCACTTTCTACTAACTTATGGCTATTAAAACAAACCTCAAGGAAGTTTTTAAGAATGATTCATTATTTCTTTTGGATGATATGAAGAGAGAGCTCATTTGTGTTCGTTAACAAAGATGCGAAATTTTGAGGAAGTTGTCAATAGAGAAACGGCTTACTGCTGTCAGGAAAGACTTTTTAAGTAAATAATTGGTTTTTAACGCAGTTTGGGCTAGAGTAATTATCCGAGACGATATTGATTGATTTTTTTGGGAAATTGATTTGATTTACGAGTAATTGAAGTAGACATTTCTGATGGATTGGTTCGTAAGTGGTTTTTATTTAATCTGGTAATTAAGTATCACACCTCAAGTTTTAAAAGAATCATTTCGGAAACACAGTTTTATTTTTGATTTATAATTCAAAATAGCAATGTTGAAATTATCTGTCATTGATAATTTGCTATTATGAATTATATCAATTGTGATTAAAACAACGTAAAATCTGTTGAGCAGGATTCAACCAGTTTTGCATTGTTTTGATTCTCATTTTCAAATAACTAACATTTCCATACACCAAGAGTGCTCTGATTTTAATTTCTACGCAGACTTAGATAATATAGACATTTTATTATTATGCATGTATTATAAACTTAACTTTTCCTAATATATGGTAAATACTTTTGATATCTTATTAATGACCAACTGGGTTAAAAGGTTTAGAAATTTGCAATTTCGATTTCAAAATTACAGCTGAAATTCTAGTCATTTAGTTGCAAATAGTTTGAAGTATTTTATTCAAAAAAATCCAGTTATCAGTTAGATAAAAGTAAAAAAAAAATATTTTACTTTTTCTTAGAAAAAGTCTGTTCCAAAGGCATGTGCACGTCTTGAACCAGGCTCATTTTGTCATCTATTTCTCTTTCCTTTCTAATGTGGCTTTCATGGTTCGCTAATGTGGGTTTCTTTGATACCTGCTGGCTTTAACGTTAATTTGTGGAAAGCTTCCTATCCACGGAGGTGGTCCTATAATGGATCAGATGGCAGATTTGCGACCATATTCGTAACGAAATGGGTCGTTGAAATGGGGCTTTAGATATATAATTCCAAAAATAAATATTATCAATCAGTTTCAATATCTCTTCAAGCTGAGTTGGTCAAGCAGTATAAAAAATAAACTTGAATAATATCTTTTTTCAAAAACGTTAATTTTTTTTTGAGAAATCTAATCATAAGGAATCTAACAAGTGCTGTCATTATTTCGCCTTTATCACTCTCTCGTTTATAAAGTCTAGAAGAAGTATTGCAATTGTAAAAAAAATTGAAACTCAAGGTTTTGACCAATCTCTGTGTTTTAGACTTCCTGAGTTCGAAAAAACTTTTTTTTTGTATTGTGTTCACTATTTTGTCTCTCTATCATTCCATCTGCTTGTGAGCATGGTAACACAAAAATACTTTGATCTCAACAAATGAAATTTAATACTTGAACTTATGACCAAATTCGCTGATTTCTAACAAATTTTGAATGAAATCTATTAATAAAGAATCTGTGTTTGTTAGATGACAAGGAAACTAAATGCAAAAATATAAGTGAATAAGATCTAGTGCTTAGGTTTAGCATCTAACATTTTAAAGAATATATGATTTAGATTCTAAATAATATATTCACAGAATCTAAATAAAATCTATCAAAGAGTTGACCATCTTTTTGTATATTCTTTAGAATGCATGTGAACATAGTTATTCATAATCGGAAAGGCCTAAATCAAATGCAATATTTTGTGACTACAACTGTATTTCGGTGTCAAATTTTGGATTCATTCGATTGGCTATAAAGTCTTCAAACTACGTATTAACACGATACATAGGTGTAACTATTGTGTACTAATGAATTGCAAGGACAATCTTTTCTAAGGTCCATAACTTTATGCGGGCAGAGGGGATAAGTCTTCACTGGAGTATGTACAAGAAAAGTTTTGAAAGATCACTTCCGTTTTTTTATATACTAATTTTCACTAATATTATATCATTTAACAAGGGGTCGAAACTTAATAATTCTTCATGTTTGGTGGCGTCTATATTCAAGATTAATGAAGGTAAATAAAATCAAGTTCCATATGAAGATTGTGGAAAAATGTAAAGGTAAATCCTTCAACACACACACACGCACACGCACGCACACACACACACACACACACACACACACACACACACACACACACACACACACACACA
>JAPMOQ010007964.1:354608-423771 GCA_026543055.1 Argiope trifasciata | reverse complement strand
ACACACACACACACACACACACACACACACACACACACACACACACAATGATGCGATATCTTACATACAATGGTAAAATTATCGTGTTTAAAATGTCACTCTAGTGCTGATTAATCTAGGAATATCTTGTGCGAGTTTCCTACTATATATAATTCATATCTGCATATATATTCTTTTATTCCTCGAGTCTAATAAAACTTAACATTATAAGATTTCCATAATCATTACAATTTCAGTATTTTTCCTCTGATTGATGACTTTTGTCATCACTTTTTTTTAGAATGCTTAGTTTTGTCATCCTCATCTCTAAATTCCTTATTCCTTATTATGATATGAAATATGATTTGAATCTTTTTATTAGTTTAACAGAAGCATGAATAAGACCAAACAGTGAACATTATTTTACAGGCAGCTTGAATCAGCGTATTTTTTAATATTAAAGTAATTAAAAGTGGAAATGTTTTTTCAGCCACATGTGTGCTCTGCAAATATTTCTCTAAAATATGTTGGATTAAATTAACACGGTATTCTTTTTTGTATTTCTCTGCAAATATTTCTCTAAAATATGTTGGGTAAATTAACACGGTATTATTTTTTGTATTTCTGTGTAATTATTAAGGAAAGCCGAAAATATATCTAAAAATATTTTAATATAAAAGTATTTAAGAAACCAATATGATTGAGTAGTAGCAATTTACGAGCAGTTTATAATCGGTTTATTAATTTTCAAAATTATATCACTGCAGAATTTGACTAATTTTGATAATCATTTTTTAATCAATCTAGATTTTTTTTATCGGCATCATACAAAATAAAACAGAATAGCTTCCATTTGATTAAATATACATTGTTTGGCATAATCAAAATTCAGTTGAGACTTCAATGTAATTCAGTTTTATATTTAAAAGATTGATTGTTTCATAATTTAAAGCATGTTTAAGTTGGTTATTTTGCTTCATTTCTCAATATATTATCTTTTTTAATAAAGAAAACTATTGTTTTTATGCCCATTTATTTAAAAGAAATTCCTTTGAATTCGCTATTGGATTTTACAAAATGTAAATTTTGATAAATTTAAATGAAGTATTTAATTAGGTTTAAATGATATGCACTCAACCTAATTCCCATTCCATGTTGCTATGAATTAGTAAAGGCTTTGAATTTTAATTGCAAGAATTTTCCATATTTTACTTTAGTGAATTGTAAATAAACTTTTCATTCGAATATTCGAATGACATTCAAGTTAATTTAATCAAATATTCATTCATTTTAATTCGGTGTATATTTATTTATATTAGTTATTAAAAATAAATTGCTAAGAAAACAGAAGAAAAAAGGATTATTTTTTTCATCTCAGCATAATCTTAGAAAGAAAAAAATGAATTATAACACTTCATTTAAATAAAATTATTTTAATCATATAAAATTATTTAAATTATTTTAGTTTTAGATGATATAGATGATTTAGATGATATACAATCATCCATACCTTATGTACCGTTACTATGAAATACATAGCCTCTTTGAATCTACCTAGAAAATGTTTTTTTTTCCTGAATTTCGAAAAACATTTTAAAATAGCTAGCAATTAAGTTGTTATTAATCGTCTAAAAACAAATAAAAGCATCGTATAGCAATTAATTTTATCAAAATAAATTTTAAAAGCCTTTTACTGACGGAATATATTTATTTATATTACCATGAGAATTAACTTATTCTGTAAATAGCTAGTAAAACAATGAGGAGTTCTTTTCACGATTCAGTTAACCTCTGAAATAGAAAGTCAATTACAGTTATTCATTCTACATTTCCTGCCATAACATTTCTTGTGGTTTTCCTTTATCATTTTTAACCATTAATATTTTAAAATCGTGAGTGGAATTTTCCGTTTGGGAAAAATAGTGCTTTTGTATTCGAAACTTAACCTTTTAGGTTCATGACTAAAAATGATATATTTTTACAAAAAAAAAAAAAAAAAAAAAAAAAAAAAAAAACCTGGTTATTTCAAAAATGTAATATATATATTTTTAAATAGCATTTTTGAGAATAGAGAATTAGATGAATATTTAATTTAATAAATCTATACATTTGATCTCTGCTTTTATAGATATAATTAGAATAATTGTTTTCATAATATTTTAAGCATATATTATTAAATTTTAAGTAAGGATGCAATTTAACCCTGTTATAGGTAGAATGTCCTTAATCCTTTCCCCTATATGTTATTTCTTTTTCGAAATTAAGATAATTTAGAGCATTAATGGGTCAAATGAAATATAAATAGCTATATTCGGCAAAAATAAAAGCAAAATTAACTATAAGCGCTATTTGGGAGGTGGAAAATATGTGTCCAATGGTCTTTTTGAATGGGACACTATGCCATTGGAGTTTAGGTGTCTGTATAAAATAAAAGATTATATGGGAAAAATTATTCTTATTAAAAACATGTGAATGTAATCTCAGAAAACTATTGGATCATGCATTTCAAAAATTCCTCTCTTACTTATGCCTTTGATTGATTTAAAAATGTCAGGGGGATAGCGCAAATGAATGTAACATGAAAAACTAATTAAATGATTTTAGTTTTATAGCATCATAATCATGAAATTGAATACACAAAAATTCAGTTAAATCTTACTTCATAGCTTAATATAATAGCATCGAGGCCATATTAAATTTTTAGTTGCTGGGAATTTTTCTATTTTCATATTTGTTTGCTAAAATTAAGTCCCCCACAAAAAGGAAAAAAAAAAAAAGGATTTGAACTTCATTTATGCTTACATAAAATTTTGGTGTTCTCCGTTTGGGATTTTTATTTTAAAAGCCTGTTTTACAAATACGAATAAAAAAAAATGTGAATCTATTCTATTTTCGTTTTCAATTATTTTTTATTTTGACATTTTTTCCATATTCATTTAATAGCTATTGATTTTATTGCTTTGATTGATAAAATAATTAGCTCCGGTTTGAGCATATGCTTTTTATTTTGGTAACTAATAATTAAAAAATTTACATTGTTGTATACAGAAATGAAAGTTCAAAATCAATTGAATTTCAAAAAATGTGTTACTTTAGATAAATTTTTAAAGCTTTTTGTTCGTATATGATGGAATCTTACTTTTGGTTTAGCAAATGCTTTTCATGATTTTTCAAAGTTAAATTTATCATTGCAAACGGGCAGCATTTAAATATTTCAATCTTCTTTCCTATGTTATTATAATATTGGAAGATTAAACTAAAATTCTTAAACAATTAAACTTATTTTGAAAATTCATATGACTGGTACACGTATATCAAGCATCAATTTGCTAGAAATGTTTTAGAACAATGTATCCTTGCAAATAATTTAAAAGGTAGAAAACAGTAATAAAAAGTATGTTTCACTAAGCGCAAAAATCAGTTTTTTATTACATTATATATCAGTAAGTTTCATTTTTATTTATAGCATATTGAAATGATTAACATATTTTATTGTGTTCCAATTTACCTATAAATGATAAATATATAGTTTTTCTACATAAAATATATTCCTTTTAGATTCTGAGATGTTTTTTTTTCTCAAAGTATCTCTTGAAATATCAGCATTTTTTTTAAACTTTAAGATACTTACCAGTTTCTAAGAAATGCTCTATAATAAGTACAATTACAATTTACTTTAGAATTAATATGTGGTTTGTTTATCGAATGTTAAATACATTCTATAAAATAAGGAAAATTATTTTAAATATTAGTCATTTTTAAGTCTTGCCCTTGCAGTTTTATATCTGGAAGAATTTTTATTCACTCTAGTCATCTTGCTCTGGGCAATATAGTTTCTTAATTGTCCCTTTAAAGTAGAGCATTTATTATTACAATTCGCAGGCACATGAATAGGAATTAGTTTTCTATGCAAAAATATTTAGATATGCAAATTGTGACTAAAAATAACAAACTGTTTTAGGAAATAAAAAATAAAAAATCTCTTGGAGGATTTAAGATAATAAATGACTATTTTCGTTCATTCTCATGTGGCATTTACTGTCATGAATTGACTATTTTCTTTTATAAATTAAAAGAATCTATGTCACAGTTGCCTGATTAATCAATTTCTAATTAGTTTTTTTTTTCATTTTTAGTTATTTTTTATTGCGATGGTTATAAACATCTGAATTTGTATATTTGATGATTGTAAAAGGTAACAATTCTCCCATTCTTTCTTTTCTTTTAAAATGAGAAACTTTACATGATAACAAAAGAAAAAATATGTGAGTAATTAAAAATATGATACCAAAAAATAATGTTTATAATCGATTTTACGATTCTATCTGATGTCAGTCTTAGGGCATTAATTTTATTTGCATTTAAATTTTATTTTGAACACAACATGCTGTATAATGACACAAACTCTACCCTGTAATTAAAAAAATACCAAATTTTTCGATTATATATGTATTAAATAAGTGAGAGTTTTGAGATGTTTACCATATTAGTACTGAAGATTTTTTTTACAACTTAGCTTTCTGAAATCTCAATTGTCCAAAACACTTAAAAACTCTTATTTGAAAAAATAAGTATAAGCCAAAAACTTAAATGAATTATCTTTTTATTATACACATGACAATATGTACAATTTAATTTACAAATTTTTATCAATCGTTACGAATCATGCTTGCAATGCTCATTTGGTTAATTTATACAAAATGTTGCGTTTGAAGGGCTGAGCGCATGTATAGTTATACATATAAATACATTTTAATTGACTACAAACTACATTAAAAATTCGAGACTATGCTTTATGATGAGATTTAACCATGATGGTGTTGCTCTTGAAGCAGCTTGGCGATGAGTCCAGCAACAAGAAGTTCCATGACACCATTGTTGCCTCTTTGGCCCATGTGCATGGCTGCCACGTGATCAACGGCCAGAAGACCAATCAGAAGGATGGCAAAGATGACGCAAACAAATTTGACAGAGAAATTCATTATTTAGATGAAATCTGTATAAAGAGAAATAATTTTTTTCATTAACACATTATGGTTCAATTTATATAATTTATTACTTGATTGTTTGAATGTTATTAATAACACCAAGAAAAAACTTTTTTATCATTCAAATTTCGTTCTGGCAATGTTTCAAATGCAATGCATAGAATAAAAAACTCACATCTTTCTTTCAACAATACACATAATAAAATTTTTCTACTATCTTAGTTTACGGATTTTATTAGTTTATGTATTGTATTGATTTATATATTAGATTTAATAACTTGTTAAATCTAATCTATAACTTTTCATGCAATCCTAATGAGAATAGTTTTGTAAATTTGGAATTTGAAAGCAGTTTGAATTTTAAGAAATAATTTAACAAAGTGTAGGGAGAATCATATTTTAAATCATTGATCTTTATTATGGTAGAAAAGTTAAATAATATTTTACACTATTTTAAAAATAAGGCTATGTTTTATAAGTTTAACTGTAAGAAGTAACTAATGTAAATTAATATTCTTATTTTCCCAATACGAATCAAGTTTTCATTTTTAAAAGGAAAAATGAATATTAGTTTGAAACAAATTTGAACAAAGTGAGAAATCATGATCCTTTTTAACCATAAAAATAACACGATAATAATTTTTGTGGGTATTTTTTGTACTGAAAAAAAATTGCAAATGCATGTATATTTTTTGACGGAATACGTAAGATATTAATTTCGTCATTAATGTGTGGTTATCAGATGGATTGTGTTAAAAGGCAATGTAATGGATGGTGAACACTTTTTAATGATTGATAACCAGATTTCTTCACTAGGATCGTTTTTGAATCTCGTAAAAATACTTTTTGAAGCTGCTTACCTTTAAAGTTGTTACCTGTATTAATCTGAAGATATCTTATTTTAATTGCATATAAAGTATACATAGAAAACTAAAAATAAATTTAACTTTTTATTTTAGTTTTGAAAGAAAAAGGGAAGGTGTATAAGGATATGAGCGCTGCTTTATATATTTAATGAGAAATGTATAATGATACCAAAAGTAGTTTTTGTCAAAGTCGAATAATTAAAATACAGTCTGAAGGGAATGGAAAATAAAGTATCGTTGAAACTTGCAGATTTTTTGAGAACAAAATTTCTCTCTTCAGAAATTGCGGTTAATTTTGATTTTTTTTCTCAATTTCAACTTTTGAGATTCGATTTCATAAGTCAGTCTGCACTTCTCATCATTAAACATTAATTGGACACACACACAATTTTGACTCCCTTCCACAACTTAATTTGTATGGTATTATTGGACATTTTATTGCATTGCCATTATTTTAAGAAAGACCCGATAAATTCGTTGAAATACATACAGAGAAAAAGAGAGAAATGTTCCTTAAGACGATATGCAAATCATAAAATTATGTCAGGGAGAATTCGTTTGAATTAAGTAAAAAAATTTAAAAAAAATCCTCTAATTCATCATTTAATTTTTCTCGCAAGCAACACAAATTTTTATGCAAGAAATAATGATTTCATTTCATTCCAGGACTGTAATTACCATTATATAGATCATGCTAAATATGTTCGCTCATAAATTATAAAGCATATTTAAAGATGCGAAGTTTTAAATTAACGATCAATGAAAAGTCACACACACAAAAAAAATATAAATATTAATAAAAATTATAGCTCGAGTGTAATAGAAAATGGCATGTTTCGATACATTTTCTATTTCTCCCTCTTTTTAAGAACAGAAAAATGGATACGCTTTGCTAAGTAAATATTTGGAGCGACATCTTTCAATCACGGAACATCAGAAGGAAAATCAGTATCCTACCTACTGCCCCCTGAGCCATTATGTTATGATTCAATTTTTGAAAGCCGTGTAATTATTTGAATTAGATATTTTACGATATTCTTTTCCTTAAATCTTTTTTCGGGCCACGCACATTTTCCCTTTGCTGCTATTTATATTGTAAATGGCATCAATGTTCAACTTGTTCTCTAAAATAAAATTAATTTAAGAAATGTTACAACTCACGCATGTGAAAAAAAACTTTCACAATTATATGAAAGCAAATAAGGAAAACCATTTAAGTCAAATTTTAATGCAGCCTGTTTTAATTTGCAAACTATTTTTTGTTATTTTTAAATAAGTGTTGCTCTAGATTTGACGAATGACATTTCTTTATAAAACAATGTTATTGCTTGCAGGAAAATACAGGACATACAGGAATCTATTTTTTAATTACATAGATAATTACAAATATAAGATATTTATTGAACGATAAAATTCCCACTCTTGTGTAATAAAATGGGAGGAATGTTTTATTTAATTGCATTTTCAGATTCTTATAATTTTATTTTAATTATATAAAGTACAAAATGAATAAGAGATGAAATTTATCTAATTCAATTTATTTTGCATCAAATGGGAAATTTGATTGTTACGTTTTCAATGAATTTCTTTGGTTATTTTGATTGTTAAGTGCCTACCAATTTTTGCAAAAATATAAAATGTTTTTTTAGTTCAGTATTACTAAGTTTTAAGAAGCCTTTATTTTAACTCTTTTAAACTTTGTTCTAAATCCAATCTTGTGAAGGATTTCTTAATTTTTATTTGCATCTTTTAATGTTGTTTTCTCAAATTCTAAGTTTTAATAGAATTTTTTTTCGAAAAAGTTTTTTAGTTGAATTTCAAAACATGTTTTTGAAGAAAATTTTATATCATGATTTTTTAATATCTCTGTAGTTCCTTACTAAAAAATAAATGATCCATTTATTTAAAAATAATTTAAAGCTTTAGGCGAAAATTTTGAAAACTTCGTACTATTTATCAGTTGAACATTGCATTTCAAAATTAGATAGAAATACACCTATTTTATAGTTTAGGAACTACATGATATATTCCTTAAATAATCTATAAGTCTTTGAACAAATCATTTAATACATCTCTAATTTTTTTTTGTTTTATAAATCTTTTTAGCAATTCCCTTCCCAAATTACATGAAGTTTATAGTTTTTAAAATAATTCTGGCATTTAACCGTTGTATTTTGGTTTCATGTATGTTTTTTCAATTTAGTAAATGTAAAAATGCAACAATTTTCAAAACACTAGTCTCGAACGCATTTACAAACTTTAACATACCGATTAGATGCTTCATGAGAATTGTTTTAAAATGCTTTATTAGATTCTGTAAAGTACATTAGAGCCATTCTTCTTTTTCCAAATTTATATAACATATCAGAGGGAAATAGTTAGCCTAATTTTGAATGATTAATTTTAAATCCATTACAATGTTCAAAGATTTTAAATCATTGACGTCCATATTTATTAAAATCCTGTATTTAACTAAAATGTTTTTATATAATGGTCTTCAAGAAAATTCTTTAAAGAAAAAAAGTAAAAAAATTTTAAGAAAAATTATTAAAAAGCTTTTTTAAAAAAATAACATTACAATTTGAAAATTACTTTTAAATATTGAATATATAAAATATCGAAATAAAAATATCATCGATATACATCGAAATAAAAAGATATTAAAAACATGTCAAAAAGGATAACGGAATTTTGATTTGACAAAACATAAAGGATTTTTTATTTTAAAGTTTAAAAAAAAAATGTATTTTTTTAAAAAAAAAAGAAGCTGTGAATTGCGATTGGCTTAGTTATGGTAACTATGTGAAATTGTCTTCACACTAGATCGATATGCGTTAAAAAATAACATTATAAACCTTGTTCTGCATATTAAATGGGTTTTCTATTCTGTAAATGGAATCATCTAGTTCATTATTCTGATTCAAAATAAGATTGTGGTTGCACAAATCCAAGCTTTGCTATGATTAAAATATATGAAAAAGTACCCATTTCAAGAATTTTTTTGTCAAGGCACCACAGCACAAAAATTAAAATAAGGGTTTTTTTTGGAATGGTTAATAATTTCTGTATTTTTAAAATGTATCAATTCTGATGACTGTGAGTCTCTTAAATAAGAATTTCAAAGTTTTTCACAAATTATAATAATTTAATGTATATACATACTAGAAATTTAAGTTCAGAAACGTTTTTTTTTTTTTTAAACGACATCAGTAAAGAATAAATAAAATACTAGTCAAAAACTGTCGATTTGTAAGAAAGAGACATTAACAACTTTTTTTTCCAACTGAAAATCTATTTGAAAAAAGATTCTAAATATTAGGTAATTAAATTTTTCTCTAGTTTATAAAACAGAAGGCTTTATGCAATTTATCTGACTTGGTGAATGAAATAAAAAGGAATTCAAATTTAAAACAAAGAATATGATTAGAAAAATCTAAAAACGTTCTTTTCTAAATTGGAATTATCCAGAATTATTCACTTAATTACTTACTATTGAATCTAGAACATAATAAGTAACGAACATGGAAGTAAGAAGAAGTAAATTTTCATGAAATTCTTCTGCTTTTGAATAAGGCAAAATAATTACTCAAGTATATTTGTTCGAAGTGATATAAACACTTAAGCTTATATAAAAGCAAAAAAATATTTTTAAAGCATTAATTTTCACCAAGTTAAAAATTTATAAAAGATATTTTAAAATTTCAAAACATTCTATCGCAGCATTTCTTTTTGCCCCGTCATATCATAATTTCAAAAGTTATTTAGGCTGCTTTAAAGAAATTATTTCGTTTTCTTTTTGTAACTTTATGAATACAAAAAATTTAAAAGTAAAATAAAGTAGAAAAAACATTAACTAAATAAAATCTTTGACTATTTACAGATACGTAAATCAGGAGAAAATGCAGTGTTTTTTTTTATAGTATTTTTTCTTGTATAAAGATTAGAGAAAATTTCAGCGTCAAACAATACTTTAAAAAATTTATTTATTTACTTAGTAATTTTCTGAATCTTTTGTTTCAATTGTAAAATGCCACGATTATAAAATTATACGCGTTTTCTAGGTTCTGTCATGGACAATACCTCAAAAAACTTACATAGTTCCCATTTTTTTTTTAATAGTAGTTCCTTTTATAAGTAACGGAACACTAAAAAAATCTATTTGAATGAAAAATTTTCTTTGTCATTGCTTTATAAAAGATAAACTGATTGTCTTGTTCAGCATTATAATGTTAAAAACAATATTCTTTTTAAAATATTGGCGATTATTCAATATCGTTTATCGTAAAAACAATAAAAAAATTTGCTATATTTAATCTAAACACTATACAAAGTTTATAAATATAACAAAGCATTAACTGAAAAAGTAAAGACAGAGAGAAAAAAAATTATTAAATTATAGACAGAGAGAAAAAAAAGAATTAAATGAATAGTATTTTTTAAACATATAGTCCTATATTTTGTTTTTATAAAAAAATCATGAAATAAAACAAATTATGTCACTGACAAATAAAGCGATTTTACGGAAGATTAATTTTTGTAACAACTAACAAAAACAAAATAGTAACAAAACAATAGTAAACAAAATATGATATTTATAGTATAATTAGAAAAAAAATTCATTTAAAATAAATCCTTCATACATTTCGTTTCAATTATTGTTTTAAAATGGCATTATTTCTGCGAATAATTTCAAGACTTTTTTAAATTAGAGTTTTGTAAGAATAAAATATTTTTTTTAAATATAACGACTAATGTGTATAAATAATGAACAGTACTGAAGCGAAGAAAAAATTAAAACAATTCAATCATATCTTGTTTTTAAATTAAACTTTAGAAAAGAAATGAATCTATTTTAAGTTGTTTCTGCTGGAAAATTATATTTAGGAAGAAGATTCTTGTTAACAGCTAGTTGCAAATTTTTTTACTTAAAGCTTCCAGAAATTTTCGAAAAATATGTCATGTTTCCATAATGAACTTTAAGAAAATTGGAATGGTTAAAAATAAAATAATATCTGTTTTATTAATAATAAGCATACATGAAAACAGCTATTTAATTAAATTTTTAGTCTCAGAGGCGTGCTAAACATAAAAAAAGTACTATCACCTCAAAAATGATTGACAGATAAAAGTATCCTCTTTTTTTATCTCGCTTTTTAAATAGCTGAATTATATTTTAAAGATATCTCTTTCTTTACATTTAATTAATTTCATTAAAAATCTCTATTTTTGTTTATATTTTAATCAAAAGTAAAAAAGAATTATAGCAGTATTTTTTTTCAATTTTTTCCGCAATGAAAAGTTTCTAATTTTGCAAGGAAGTTGCATAAAAAAATATAGTTTTCAAAACTGGTTGTATTTCATGAAAATTAAAAATTCTGTTAAAATTTGAATATACATCAAAAATTTATATTTTAATAAGTATAATTTTAAAATATTATTTGGAAGGTGATTAAATTAAGAACTGATAAAATAAGCAAGAACAATAATTTCAGGCCATAAAATAAATATCACTTTATTTGAATTATAAGTTTTTATAATTTGTGAATATTTAAAGAAAAAAAGTGCTATATTTTTGAAGAGAATAGTTAAAAATGCAATTAATTAATTAACTTTAGCTCTTAAAATTTGAATTTCTAAGCTTTATTTTTAAAAAATATGATTGAATATTTTCTTAAATAATTAGTTATAATATTTGCAGTCATAAAAGATATGTGACAACAATTACTTCTTAGAATTAATTTGATATTTTATTTGCAATGTTTTTTTTTATTTTAAAATGGGAGAGACTATTATGAAATTGAAAAAAAAACATTTTATTTTTCATTAAAAAATATTGCTTTTAAATTTATAATTTTTTTCAAAAGACAAGAAATTAATTAAATTGAAGGAATTTGATAGCTGATATCATAAAAAAAACCCGATATTAAAATAAGAATTTTAAACTCGGAACTTTTTGAAAATGCAAATAAAATAGATTATATCCATTTACCTTTCAAGAGAATAATGACAAAACTAAACTTTTCGACTCGAGCAACAACTTGCGTGTGTTTCCAAAACCAGAAACAATTTTCCTTTTATACCTTTTCTATCCAAAACCAGCTGCTCTTAAACGTCAATAACTAAAGGAAAAAAGTAAAACAAATATGCTAATAATAAAAACAAAAAGCATGACTGACAAATAGCGTCCGGAATTCATTAGAGATCTGGATTTGATTGTGATCCAATTTGAGCCTCATAATGATTTCTGGAACATGCAAAATAGCGTGCAAAAAATACCAACAAAAATAAAATAAATAATTGATTCAATGTTACAACTGCTGTCACTGAGAACGATTCCATTTTTTTTTCATTTTTTTACTTCCTTCACTTCGGTTCAAATGATGCTGAATTTTTGGAACACCTTTTAATCCTTCTTGGGGAGAACCTGTAGAACAATTCGTTTCGATCTGGTGGTTTTTGAAACAGCACAATCGGACAGGAAGTGATTTGGGAACAAAAGGAAATGAAAATTTGGTCAATCTCGGAACTGTTGTCTTTTTTCCGTTTGGTGCAGTCAGACATGACATCTTGATGAATGTTAAGTTCAGGTGATTAATATGCAGAAATTATTGGGGCAAGTTATGATTTCTTGAACAGCTAAATATTGACATCAGATACAAGCAGATGAATTAATTTAAATCTATATGCTGTACTGTAGATTGCATTATGACCCTATGCAATTCAGAATGTCATATAAATTTTCTTTGCTTTATAATTGTTTGAATTTTAATAGCGTATTGTATGCGTTTTCCACTTGAAATTAAGGATTTTCCTTTCAGCGCTACTCTCCAGTTTTTGCTTACTTTTTAACAATACGTTGGATGCAATAATACAATCTATGTAAAAAAATTACCAACTTTTAGAATAATTATTGCAATTGCTGTATTGTTTTATTGGCATAAAAGCATTTGTATAATTTTTAGCGTTATTCTCTATTTTTACGAACCTATTTTTTAAGTCTTTTAATAATATATTGGATTTATTAACATAATCGAGTTAAAGTATTATTTTTTTTATAAAATATTTATTTATAAAATATTTATTTATTTTTACAACATACTTATTTCAAATTGCAACGCGCTTATTTGGTTGATAAATTTGATTTTATGGCAGAAAAAAGAAAACTAACAATGAAATATTTATTTTGTTTTACTGCCATAAAAAGTATTTGTTGGATTTATTGCGACATTAAATGCCTCATTTTTCTCTGCCTAAAATAAAATTATTCAACCTAGGGTTTAATCAAGCGTCTTGTCAAAACGATTTTGGAATGGTGGTAAAAATAATATTAGGCAAAGTATAAAATGTAAAATTGTAAATAATTGTATTTCTAATTATGTAAAGCATCTACAGTTTTTTGTTCTTTCAACTATATTTATATAACTCTGCTCTATTTTAATTTTAAAAATCTGCATCTCTTAAAAATATAATGGAAATAGTAGGGGTGAGTAAGAAAGTTTTCAAGGTCAGAGCAATTTTTCGAAAGAGAATCTTCCTCTTGATTTCAGCATATTCTAATGGAAAAAGTATGAAATAAATCTAATTAATATAGCAGTATGCTATTTGTGTCATCCAGCAATGCTCAATCTGACTTGTGTTAGGACCACGAGCCAATTTCATTCCCTTGACTCAATGCTCTTTTGAGTATAAAGTGTTTTCTTCACAAATTTATTCTAAAATGTGATTTCTGGTTTCAGTGCTATCTAAAGATTCGTAAAAATATCGAGCTAAAATTTTTTAAATGTATTTTTCATTAAAGGGAAATTAAAAGAAATATAATAAGTATTTATAGTATGTAAACTTCTGAAATTCTTTAAATGAATTGAAATAGTCAATACAGTTATTTTCAAAAAATTAAGTTCAGGCAATAATATTGCTGTGAGCAGTTTTATTTTTCATGGCATTATAGTTCCTTTAATATACTTGAGACAGTGTCCCTGTATCCCAATGCAATTGAGAGTATGATTGAACAATTTAAAAGAATCGTAAGGGCAAATTATGTGAAAACGCAACCCCGAATTTTGCATAGCCTCACATCGAAAGTAAGCAAGTAATTTTACCAGAATATACTGCAATATGATTGCGAAATTACAAATAGCTAATACACAATGGTGACAAGTTCTTTAATTAACATCGTGTGATGTAAGCAATATGGACATGAATTATCTGCATTTATTAATAATCTTAAAACTCAGCTCTTCCTAATTTTATTATTATTTAAATAAAATATTTATTTTAAAACTAGTTTACTTATTTTTTCAGTTTATTCAAACAAAGTGAAGACTTCAAACAATTTTTTTTAAAATGGGTCTCAAAATAAGGTATTCTGAAACTTTTACTAGCATCATTAGGAAATGTAATTTGGAATCGCTACTAACTTTTTAAATAGCTTCCTTTTCGATATTCTAACATACACCAGAAAGCAATTTTTTTCACTTAGATATTTATAAACGAGGTAGTTCTCTTAAAGTACTAAATTCTTTTTACTGTTTAATAATTTCTTATAAAAGTTTAAATCTTTAGAAAAGTAATTGTGTTCAATCAGCCATATGCAGCACATAAACTGGGATTATTAGTGATGCATAATGGGATACAAGAATTTAAAATCAAGGATTCCCGTGAATCTATACGTAGGGTGTCTTAAACACCTTGACCGCAGCTTTTTCCCCTTAAATATTGATCATTCACATAGACTATAAATTATAAAATTGCGTAAAAAAAGTGAAAAATGTTGTGAAATCGATCAAACTTTTCAGGCGATTAAACTTTAAAAAAATCAAAATTTAAATTACTGACATGTACAAAAAATTACTCACATTTACAAAAAAATACCCAATGAATAAAATGTGTCCCGTCATCTAATAAGATCTAGTACAAAACTTGCATTTTACCACAAAAAGTTTCAAAGATATGAAACTAAATAAATGCTGACTTCAATCACTCTTCGATGCCTGGATATGAATTCGCAAAGAGGAAAAATCATGTCGGATGTTCGTATTTAGGGGTCATACACAAATTAACACAGAAAGTAGTGACTAAATAAATAAACAGAAATTTTGCTATTTATTGGTTCAAAAGTATTAAAAATTTGTAGAAATAATTACTCAAAAGGGAAGATTAAAGTTTTTTTACAAGTTCATTGACTGTGCTATTTTTAAGTTACATTCTGTGATTCATGATATTAAACTTTAAAATATTTTTAGGAAGCATATATTTTAAAATTTGTCTTTAAAAGCAAAGACATAAAGCATATTTATTTCCTTTTGATTCATTTCTGCACGTAATCTTCACTGAGGCTGTAAACGTTTGCATTTTAATTTCTGATTGATCCTTCACCAACTATGTTGTAACATATCTTTGAGAGATTTCATGATAAAATTGTGAAATTTTGTTTATGACCTTATTAGAGGATGGGGCACATTTTACTCACGGGAATTTTTTTGCGGATCCATATAAATTTTATTTTAATCCCTTAACAATTTTAATCGATTTCATAAATTTTTCACCTTTTTTAAGAAACTTTATAATTTACAGTATATGTCAATGATCAATATTTAAGGAATAAAAGCCATGGTCAAGGTTTTTGAAGCACCCTGTACAGCAGAAATATCTTAAATAGATGCATTAACAGAAAGTAAAGTAAAAGTTTATAAAAAATCTATTTGAAAATGTTTATAAACTTTCACATGCATAAAAAATGCCCTGTTTGAAATTGCTTCTATGAGTATCTTTTTACAAATGAAGCTAAAATAGCATTAACAGGCTTAGATACGGTTTTATCCATCATTTCACAGACTAAATCCAAAATTATTAAGATTGAACAAGAGGCAATAAAACGTCAGCTTGATAATTTGGTAGTAATAATATTCTCTCAAATGGCACAAATTTTTAAGTTAAAGGGCAAAATTTCAGTTTTACAAAACAACAATATTAATAACGCCAAAAATATTGTTACCTCACAAGTGGAGGAGATACATACCTACGTATGCCAAAATAGCAGCCAAGCCTAAAATAACACTTAGAAAGTTTTCTTCAAAATTCGTCTCATTAATTTATCCAAAAGAAAAAGAGATATCTTCAGAAGAAACGAAAGCATCTTTGTTTAAAAATATTGCCCCAAGCAAAATTAATTAGGGAGTTAAAAACATTAAAAAAATAAGCAATGGAGGTGTAGCCGGTGAATGCTATTCAGAAAACAGTTTAGAAATTTTTTTCCAGAAATTCTGTTAAATCCTCAACTTAAAGAAAAAAACTGATTTTAAGAAACCCAATATGAAAAAACCAAGCTGCATTATTTATGATGTAGATAATGACATTTCTAAAGAACAGTTCTTAGAAAAATTATGCAAGCAAAATTAAATAAAAAAAGAATACAATTCGGTGCTCTTCAAATTAAATAGCAATAAAAAATGTCATTGGGTTATACAGGCAGAGCCTCTAACTTTCAAGCTTTTGAGGAAAAAGAAAAAAATAAATTTAGAATGATCTCGATTTTCTCTTAGAGAATTTTTAAGATCAACCAGATGCTATAAATGTAACAGATTTGGACATATAAGTATCAATTGTTCCAATATGGAGACCTGTACAAAATGTGGACAAGAGGGAAATAAACATGGTCAGTGCAAAAACTCACCAAACTGTATCGGCTGTGTTGAAGCAAATAGTAATTTTAGTTATAAGACACAATGCAAAGTGATAATAAATGCCTTAATTTAGACAAAAAAATTGAGTACTTAGCTAAAAGAATCCAATATGTGTGACTCGCTTTTTTCTTAACTTAAAATTGTGCAACTGAACTTACATCATGTACTTGCTACAACTAAAACCTTAATAAAAGAGCTGAAGATCAAAAAATTAGAATTGCATGCATTCAAGAAATTTATCAAAAGAACAATAGACCAATTGGTTTCTCTCAAATGTTAAAACTTTTTTCTCTGACCTAGTCAATCTGAAATCAGGTATCATAGTCTACAATAAACATCTTCAAGCAATGAAGGTTTTCTCTTCCAACAATATCCTGAAATTACCATTCTTTCAGGTTACTAAAGACTTCCAAAAGATGGAAAATATAGGAAATGAAAACCTCGATTTCTATGTTGAGAGCATAACAAAAATAATTGTATCTGCCAGTAAAAACAGTAAATTGATAATAATTTTAATTAGGAGTACTAAATAAACATCTAAAGAAAAAGCACAAATGGAGGTCTATAAAACTAGAGGTTCTCAGAAGTGATGTTAGAAGAGCAAAGAGTAAATTGTTTAAGGCCAAAGATGTAAGAGATATAAGGTATCTTCGAATGCTAGTAAAAGAAGCTGAGGCAAAGTAAGGAATAAGTTTAAATTGGACAAAAAGAAATGATTGGTCCAGTTTATGCGAAAATGTAACATCAAGTGAACCATTTGGAATTCATTTTGATATGGCTAAATTTCCAGACAGTATATCTTTCCAACTCAGCGCAATTAAAAAAGCAGATGGATCTTTAGCCGAATCTCCTAAGGCAGAGACAGATGCTTTATTTGAATTTCACTTCCTATCGGATGATGATAAATTATGAAAATATTCTCTTCATGAAAATCTTCGTTACAATAGTCGAATTCCTCCAAATTCTCCAAATGATCCTCCCTTTTCTTTATTCGAAGTGGAACATTCTATCAACAGTTTAAATAACAAAAAAGCTCCAGGTCCGGATGGTATTTCAGCAGGAGTTATTAAAGAAGCATTTCACTGTAATGGCAAAATTTTTGTTGATCTGTATAACAAATGTCTGCACCATGGATATTTCCTTGCAAAATGGAAAATAGCACAAGTTGTGTTATTTAACAAGTCGAACAAAAAAGACACAGATCCAGCTGCTTTTCGGCCATTTTGTCTTCTTGATAGTATTGGGAAATTATTTGATAAAATGATTTCACAGAGGTTATTCTATCACTTATAAAAATAATTACCTACATCAAAATCAATATGGTTTCATTCCTGGTAAAAGTACAGCTGATGCAATTATTCACATTATGAATTGGATTTCTGATACAAGAAATAACTCAAAAACACAGTGTTATAATTTCTTTAGATGTGAAAAGGGCGTTTAGTCGAGTTTAGTGGCCATTAGTGTTACATAATTTGAAAAATATGAATTGCCTCCAAATTCTTTTTAGTGTGGTTTCGAGTTTTCTCAACGACAGAAAAGTCTTTTTGACTTATGGTGATCATATTTTTAATAGAGAATATTCAATCGGATGCCCTCAGGTCTCTAATTCTGGACTGTAGTACTGGCTTCTAGTAGCTAATGAAGCACTTTGAATTAATATGCTGATAATTTTTATCTGTTTGTGCAGCAACCAGTAAGCATAAAATTCAAGATATGGTTAAAAGCGCATTAAAAAATTAGGTTGGTGTAGTAAGGATTCTAAGGTTACTTTTGCATATGAAAAAACGCAGATTATTCATTTTTGGAAGAAAGGGTGTTATAAACTCCCTCCGTATTGTTCATATGTTGGTAAATCAATCAAGCTCACAAGAAATATGAGGATTTTTGGTATCATTATTGATGACAGATTAAATGGTATGGTTCATATAAATCACGTGGGAAGCAAGATGATTAAAATTTTAAATAAACTTACAATAGCCAAGGACAACAGAGGAATTTCAGGAAGAGTAGTCAAAATTTTATACAAAAGAGCCCTAGAAAGAATTTTAGTGTATGCAGCTGCAGCCTGGTGGAAGGGCACAAATAGACAAAGACAAAAGATCAAAAGCTTACAACGCAAAGCACTGCTAGCAATAACGGGGGCTTTCCGTACAACATCTGCAGCAGCTCTACAAATAATTAGTGGTCTTGAACCAGTTGATCTGATTTGTAATATAGAAACAGCATGGTATTCTATAAAAATCACTATAAAGACATCCATATTTTTCGCAAATTAGTTGAGTGCCTCCAATAAGATTACTTATGAAAACAGATAGATTCCTCCTAGTAAGATAGTAAAGGTGCAGTGGGATGTTTCTGGAGTGAAAGCTCCATATTCCATCTATACGGATGGTTCTAAAAGGAATGAACAAGTTGGTGCGCCTTTTTGTGTTTCTGAGGGAGAAGATAAAATTGAAGAGATTCACTATAGGCTTGAAAATCACTGCTCAGTTTTTCAAGCAGAACTTTTTTCAATATTCCGAGCTTTAAATTGAAAAAAACCATAACAAACCGTATTTACATTATTATATATTCACTAACAGCTTGAGTGTATTAAAGGCTCTACAAAAATTTAATCCAAAGAATAATTTAATAGAAGATGTTAAAAGTCTGGTAGATGGTAATATATCATTGGGTTAAAGCCCACATATCAATGGCAATGAATTAGCTGATCTGGCTGCCAAAGCTACTTCTATTAAGCCTACAATAGACTATCACCTTAGAGAAACTGATCCATCAAAAATCGTCTTCGTAAAATTATCAACGATGAATGGCAATCAAGATGGGAAAACAATGAAACAGGCCGCTTTACTTTTAATATATTTACTCAAGTAAAAAGAAATAGATGTATTGACAATAAATATTTAGCCCAGTTAACCACTAACCATGGACTTTCCCCATATTATTTTAAAAGATTCAATTTGAGGAACTGTAGTTGTAGATGTCATGGTTATGACGACATTCCCCACTACATTTTCCATTGCGCTATTCTTCATCATCTCAGAAAATTTATTAAACCTCAACAACAGATCTCTCAAATTTTGTCAAATAATAAATTGTCCTTAGAAGCCCAAAATATTTTGGATTTTCTGTATTACAACGACAGCAGAATTTTCCAAACGGAATAATAATTTTCTTGGTATCGCCTATCTGGTCTAACCTTTGCACTCCAAATTTTTTCTTTTTTCTCGCAAAAGGAAAAGTACTTTTTCTCGGTTATACCTTGTGATAAATCAATTTTTCTAGTGTAAATGTTTTTACCAGTTTCAAACTTTAAATGGACTTTATTATTTGCCTTTGCCTTTCTTTAAAGTATGTGCAGATAAATTGAAGCACTGCTAAAAGTGGACAATATTCTGTATGAAAAATTACAAAAATAACTTTTTATCTAGCTTTTTGTTCCAGATAATGGACTATTCTTTTATTTATATATTTACATGTATTTATATGTTATTTATTTATTATTTAGTTTTTTATTTCATTTTTTATTTTTCTTATTACTTTATTTATCTTTCAGTCTATGGTTTTTTTCTTTCTATGATTTTATTTTATTTCATTCTTTTTTTTGGCTCTGTCTTCAGCTTCTTTTGCATCTAATACCTGTCTAGTAGTTGTATCTAATACCTTTTGCATCTAGCATCTAGTTATGGTGGAATAGCGAATCTTTTGATAGCTATTTAAATTCTATTTTTTAAATTACAACTGTAAGCTTTTCAACGGTGTAACGCCACTTTGGGCACACACCTAATAATCATCATCATCATCAGAATCAGAATACGAGTAAAGAATTAGATCCTGATATTCGTTCGTGACTTTCGCATTCAAATTGTAGATATATACTAAATCGACTCTTAACCAAATTTGTCTGCGAGACGAGGTATATTCCGAAAATACTCTCTACTTATTATTTATCATTTTACAATGAAATTACAAAAAAGAATTAAAAGTTCTTAAAGTTAAAAATACACACTCTACTTTTTTAAATCTTGTATAATGGATTACAAACTGAGATTTTTTTGATGATAAGTTGAAAGGAAATAGAAGATACCTTTGTTTTTAAGAGCTGCTATCATGATAATAATTTTATTAACGTAGAAAATGAAGAAAATAATCCAGCATGATAAGCAAACTGCCATTTTAAATAAATATTTAAATATTCTTAAATGTAAGTGTAAATATTAAGTAAGTGTAAATATATACATCAAGAAAGAATCAATATTACAGAATTAAAAAAAACTAGTGGCAAACTGTTCATAGAAATGCTAGTTGAGGATTTTGTAAATTTTTAATAACGTTAATCCTTTAAATTACTTTAGGGCTAACTATTAATAAATAATTCAAATTAGCAATACAGAGATTCATTATTCTAATTTTGAAAACACTGCCATGTGAACGAATAACCAGTAAATTTCAAAGAAAAATTGATGAACCTTTCTATTACGGTTTCTGATTAATGCTTTCAAGTATTATGTGGCTTCTCCTGATAAAAATTTACTATGGGTATTTTTTGTTCATAAAGGTAGAATGAATGAGTTTCTCATATTCAATATTATCATCCTCTGTATACATCTGTCTTTGATAAACCTAGTAATAATTTTTAAACGGAATGACGAGAATTCAGGTCTTGCTTTAATCCCGGTAAATGCTGATAAAGGAACCTGTATTTTAGAGCAATTCATGTTAATGTGCTTCATATCCCTGTTTTGCTTCTTTTGTTAAATATATTCTCCTTAAATCAAAAGTTTAAATTATTTTAACCGCTATCTTATCCTAAGTTGAAAGGTTTATTTTTACAAGGCTGGTTTTTCAAACATCTTAATATTTTTTTAAAAAATATTGAGCTTTGTCATTATTTTTTTAATGTATTTTTTTTGCAACTTACTCCTTTCAGTTCAGCGTATGCATTAGAATAAACCAAGATCACAAAAATTTAAGTTTCATTTTATTAACTCTATTTTTTAATAGAACTATATCATGTTTTGCAAATTGAATTCCAAATGTCTTCCCTACTTTTGATTATTCCTCAGATGAGCATGACGAAAATATTTTAAAGTAGCACAGTTAGGTTTTCCTACCATTCTATCGTTTTTGGTATATTATTAATCGCATGTATATTCATTATACAAAGCTTCTCTGGAATTTCGCAAGTATTTATATGAATTTATGTTGTTAATATATTGCGGTGACGGATGACATTTTAAAACAGTGATCGACATTTTGTCATGCTACAATTTACTTGCAACTAAGTTTATATTATATTTGCATTTTTCTGATTTTGCATTCTGCTGATTATCATGTAAATGTATTTGCTACTGGATAATAAATACGGATTGATCCAAAAAAAGTTTACATGCTGCAGTATTTCGAAAATGAAAATTGTGGATGTGAATATTGTTACTAAGAAGGGAGACACACGACACTAGTTATCTTAGACCGGTCGTTCGAGGATATAGTGTTAATATTTAGATATGAAACGGCAACAGTAATGGCAAGAAGTCTACAGAAGTGTTCTCGCGCAGAGATGTGATCCGTGATATGATTTCTATGAATCAAGAATGTGTCTCCATTGGACATTCACAGACCATTGAAGTGTACAAGGGTGAAACAATGAGCAGACAACAAGTGGCGAAACGGTGTAGTTTTTTTTTAAAGAGGGTTGAGAGATTAATGGTAACGTTTAAGTAGGAGATCTGGTGAAACCCTTCCCAAAGCCCCAAATGGACTTGCAGTGACTATTTCTTTTTTGCAGCATTGAAAAAGCATTTATCCGAAAAAAGGTTCATATCAAGCTCTGATGTTCAAAAGAGTGCCGAAAACTGGCTCAATAGCCAAGATGGGTTAAACAAATGGGACCAGTGGTGTGATAAATGTTCAACAGGTTTGTGATTATTTAGAGAAGTCACCGCCGTATATGTCTCTTAATTACCATTTGTGTTCTGTGTCTATTGCTAGTAAAAATATTTTACTATGCTTTGTATACATTATTTTGTTGTATCATCCCTAGTACTTACCTTAATAAGTTTTAAGTACTCATCTTAATAAGTTTTATAATATTAATTTAATAACAATAAGCAGAATTAGTTGAATATTGCACCTAATTTTTATTATTTTGTAAAACGATTTTACCTGAGATATTGCAATAGAGAAATCCCGATGTGATTTCATAAGATTAGTATTTGCTTCGAAAGTAATTGAATTTACATTTTTCTGGGCTGCTAATATAAGGAATTGAGAAAAAAATGAAGCCCTCGACCAAGTCTCCCATTTTTGTCTTATCAAAATATCTGCATAATTTATAGCATTGTGCATTGCATACAAACACACTCGCACATTTTTACCTTTAATTTATAATTCTTTTTTATTTATATATAAATGGAATTCTGGAATCAGCTTTGTTTGCATTCACTATCCAGAAATGCCATAGTATTAGAATACATAAATTAAAACAATGATTAAAGTATATGTAATTTCGGAAATATTAAAAATGTTTTTGCTGAATTGTTACATATTTTAAATATTTAGCTAACTAGAAAAATCTATAATTAAATTTCATTAATATGCACACTGAAAAAAGTTATTCAAATAAATTTTCTTGCTGTAATATATATTTGCAAAATAACACGATAGAAATTTGGATCATTGTTATTAATCATTCATAAACATTAAAATACATTGATAAACGTTGTTTAGTAACTATTACTGCATTAATAAATATTTTTTTTATTGTTACAATAATGAACATTAAATCCTTTTTATATTCATACTTCTTATAACAGGATAAAATTATATTTTGTATGGTTATTGTGCAGACAGCAGTATTACAGTATGGATTGAATTATGTTCTCACGGTATTCTGCTATTGGAAGGTTATATTTGTTTTTATACCCTGTGCCAGAAAGTATAGGGCAAGAACATCCCATTTGTGCAGAATCAAGCAGTGCAGGTGGACTACTGTTTTTCATCTCTGAACTGTAGAGCGGGCCTTGTGTTTTCATATGTAATCCAGGTATTTAATAATTTTGATAACAATAGGATTAAAAATAATCATTAAAAACTAATTAGCATAAGCATATTATTTTATAATCAAAGTATGTATTATTTCTGACCAATTTTTCAGAACTTTTGAGTTGATTTTGTAGCAGTAGTAAAACAATTTCTCACACTCTATTAAAACATTAATTTTTCTTTTTTTATTACCGACATCAAATCTTGTGTTTCATATCCAGAAATGTTAAAAGTTTTCTCTCCCCCCGGTTTATTAAGTAAATTAAAGAGATTCAAATGATATTTTTAATCTTTAATTCATAAATAATGCTTCATAATCTGTTCCTTCTTGAACTTTTCTTTATAATAATAATGTAAAATAATTCATGAAAGCACCTTTCTTAAAAATAATAAATTTTTCTTTGCTTTAGAAAATAAATGAAAAGAAATTTAATACCGAATTTCAAATCTGAAGAGGAAAGCATTTTTTTTTTTCACAAGAAATTCTATGCTAAGCTAAGCTTACAGATAATAACTAATATTTTCTCTCAAAATATCAAAATCCTTTGTCGACACTTAACTATGATTTAAGAGATGCAGTCGGCTTTTTTAAATAAACGGATTTAAGATGAAAATAAGCAACAAAAAATATTCAACCAAAGAGTAGAAAAAAAAATTGAAGCATTAATTTTAATATGAGAAATAAAAGCCTGATTAGAATTTAAAAAGTAAAATATGAGTTAACATTACTTTCTTTTTTAAATAATATAGTTTCCTTTCGATCAGGAAAGGATTGTTATGAAAGCTCGTAAAATCAAATAATTGGAAGTGGAAATATGCATAAGAAGATTTCTTGCTTATTGAATTTTGGCTATCAGATTAATTTTATTTCCTTTTCTTTCATTATTAATAAAGAATAATAAATTTATAACTTTTACTTGATATTAATAATGGAATTTTCATCATGATATCACTAGAATGAATCGTTACATTTTAAAGAATACATATAAAGAATAGAAAATTTTTACGTTTAAAAGAATACATGCCATAGGTTAAATATTACCTTTCCACTCTTCATAATTATTTTTTATGGCAAATTTAGGCACACTAATTTAAAACATGAAGGATGTTTTTATTTGATAATTATCTCTCTTTTTGTATTATAACATTAAAAATTAGTTGATAATCACTTTCTTCTTTTTTATTCACAATGGGTGCACAAAATATATTCACTTTGTTTGAATTATCTTAGAACGCAATCGAGAGCACGTGAAACATTCAGATCACATGGAATTCATTCAATATTTATTGCTGTCAAGTTTTTTAAAAATATGATTGTGACTATAGTGTCAAAATAGTGATTGGTTGCCTGATCTTGGGACAGCCATTTTGAACAGCGATTGTTCCACGATGCTAAGTACTATACATATTATAATTGCATGGAGTTTCGGATAATGGTGAAACGTCTTTTGCTGTCCCCTTTGATGTTAAATTCTAGTCTACTAGATACTTTGATGAGCCTGTGAGACTTGAAGAATTGACTTGCATTATAATGCTACAAAGAGTAAGCCACTCCGCAGTAATTATATTTGTGCCTGTTTACTGCTGTGAATTTAAGTTGCACTTAATAAGCAATTGTAAGTCCATTTCAAAATATTTGTGAGTTTTTTGAACCCTGATCTAGTAATTGAGCTTTTAATTACAATATCTGAGAAAAGGCTTTACAATAACTAGCAGCTTTTGTCTGAATCGTATTTATTTATATTAATATTAAAATGACAATTAAATGTTTTAATTTGCTTTTACAAATGGACTATTTTTAATTGATAATATTTTTTGTTTCGTTATCAATAAATTCAGTGTTTCAAAACACTCTTCACAGGACACGATGTTGAATTATTAACTTTTACATTAAAAAAGTTAATTTTCCAATGATACGTACTTAATTTCCTGTCAAGCAATTTTTCTTTTAATGAAATTAATTTTAAAATTTTCTGAAATTTTAAATGCAATTTATTGGGTTGTTCGGAAAGTCATTTCGTATTTTTGTGTCAAAATGAAAAGAAATTTTCGTTTAATGAATAAATTATTTATTAAATTATAAAATTGCCATTCTGGTCTAATACCTTTTGCCATATTTTTGGTAGTAACATGATTACACGCTCATAAAAGTTTTGGTCTTTGCTGTAAAAAAAAAACTGATCGAGGTGGTTTTTGGCCTCCTCATTTGAAGGAAAAATTTTGCAAATCAGTTCTGGTACTGATGTACTGTTAACACATCTTCTCCACACATATTGGCTAATTTATTTCTGGCTTGAACAGCATTTTTACCTTTTATAGTAAAAAAGAAAAAAATGACGAAAATGCTGTTTATTGCTCTCCATATTTAAAAGGGCACCATCCAAAAACTACTGCGAAGAATCAGCTGCACTTTTTCACACTCAAGCCTTGCTATATCAGCTCTTAAAACATAAAATGATTTTGCGGTTTAAGTATGAAATTGGGTGCGAAAAATGCAATTAAATCCTTTGTCAGGAAAAAACGAAATTACTTTCCGAACAACCTAATATAATAATGGTAATATAGAATTGTTTTAAAATTAAGATGTATAATTATTTATTTTCTTTACTCACGTGCTCTGTTTCAATTAAAAGCATAGTAAAAATGTTGTATTCTTTCGTTAATTACTAAATATAATTTCTTCTTAAATTTTATAAATGAAGCTGGTATTCTCTGTGTAAATTGTTGATGTTAAAATCATTGTGCATTGAACGTACCGGATGATGCAATGAAAAATGACGATTCAGGTCTAAAATCATCCTTTTACGATTCTTCGAGACTGAGGTTGGAATAATTCTTTATTCTTTCCTTTTATAAGTGTAAAATAAATAATTCTTGAGTTACAATTTATTTTCAAATTATCTCTTCTTAAATAATGAGATAAGTTTAATAATTTATCTAAAATCTATAGCTTATTGAATTATTTTGTAAAAGTAATAATTTTTGTACTTATTGTTTTTGACTATCATTATTTCACAAACGATTAGCTTATTGCGCGATTAAATTTACACGAATAATATTTCATATAAATAATCCTAAGACTCTTGCTTGGATTAATGTATATGTATGCTTGGATTTAATGTCTAATAAATACTGGCAGGTTTATATGATTGTGAATTAAAAGAAAGAACGTCAGCAAAATTCAATGCGGGACATTAATCACTATCTTGCGTTTTTTTATTTAATTCTGACTCAAATTTTCGAAAAGAGTATTTTAATATTTGAAATTTTTAATTTTCTTTAAATGTAATTTGCATCACAACGAGTTAAGGACCACATATGTTTATTTCAGAAAATAAAGCATGGTATATAAAGATTAAAATTTTATTAAACTCAATTGTTATATACAATATACATTTACAAATCGTACAATGAACATTTACAGTGACTAGGTGACTTGTTTGGGATTTCTGTCACACCCATACTTGTCCTCCGTATTGTTGTGGATCATAACCATAATGGGGTAAATGTGCATCGTGACTTGCGAAGGAAATTGGTGTAGGATGCCCATAAGTCGCGCCTCCTCCATATCCACCCCCATGGTGCTCATGATGACCTTTTTTGACCATTTCCGTGAGTACTTTGAACGCCAATCCGGCTGCGAGCAGACCCATTGCTCCCATGCCGTTGCCTTGACCATGGCCTTTTCCAGCTTTGAAGATTATCATTGGACCATGATGCATCGCTTCTCCGGGACATGTGTAGATAGCCACTAAAACACAGGCCACAAGCAGTTGGAAGAGTCCCAGTGTAGTTGGTTTATATATTTTCATTGCTTTGAAAAACTGAAATAAAGAAAAAGTACTGATTATTCTTAGGTATTGAAGGATTATCAAGACGTTTGAATATTATCACAGGAATTAGTATCAGTTTAAAATGTATGGATTTCTGTCGAAGAATGATTTTTAAACTTTTAGAATATGAGCACCAAATGTTCTATCCACTCAATCCTTCAATTACTTCGGTTGGATGAGCAATTATTCGCACAAAGATTTACGAAACCAAAATGAGTTTTATATATCATAGGCTTATCTTATTCTATTCTTCTTATTAATATATAGCTTAGACCTATCTTATATAGATAAGACCTACCTATAATTCAAAATATCTTTAAATACTCTCTGCTTCTTACAATACAACTTCTCTGCTTTAATGTACTCAAAATACATTGAGAAAAAAAACACACAAAAATTGTTAAAAAACATCTATTTTAATGAGATACCATCTTTAAGATCTCTGCTAAATAAAAAAAAAGAAACTTAAAATTTCTTTTGGATTCTTGTCTATTTGTGGATGAGTTGAACTGTTGAAAATCGATACATGATATTTGCATCCATTTATATTTTAATTTAATTTAAAACGAGAAGTCAAATTGCTAAAGGTTATACAGCAAGATTAATTGAACACTCCAAATCTCTACACGCAAAAACGTTTAATAAAAAGCTTTTGTTTGTTCTTCGATCTTGTCTATCTGCGATTATTATAATTCACACATGCAAAGTGCTGGACTTAAGAAAGTTAACACATGATATTTGAGCCCAAATTTTATATATTTCAATTGCATTTAGAACGAATAGTCAAACTGCCAAAGACAAAGATGTTTATTCTTGTACTTGCAAACGCAATAACATAAAAAACATAGAATGCTAGGACATTTGTTTTAGAAACCATGAATTTGTCTAAAATTGTTTAAGTTCGCATTGAATATGAAAGTTTTATATTTAATTTAGCTAGAAATTAACTTAAATTAATACTTGCAGCAGTAAAAAGGGAAGCTCATTTATTTTTTTACTATTAAAAGTAGTCCAACGCCCTTTTCAGTGTACCCTATGGGTGTCTTCTAATTAAAATCTTCACGCACAAAACTTTTCAAAAAGTGTCGATGTAATCAGAAAATTTTCTCTTTCTTCTTAGCAAAACTTCTTAAAATGGGTTAGCCAAGTATTGAATGTCAACTTTTGGAAACACTGACACTCCATTCCTTTTATACTCTTTGATAGGTTAACATCTACATGAGAGACGTAAATGCACATTCATGTGACATCAAGTTAAACATTATTTGATACGTTTTGTCTCGTAAAATGGCTATCGGCTTCAAAATTAAGCTATATTTGGAAATTTACTAGACGTTATATGAGCATATATAGACTCCATTATAATACAAAAATAAATAAAAACATTTAATTTAGAACATTTAGCATAAAGTTCCCAAATACCTGTCTCTGAATTTCCTTTTACTTTCTAAAACCTACACAGCTTGCATAACAAGTATCTAGGAAAATGCATCAAAATAAATATTTATGAAATTTTTATTCTGTATAAGCATTTGATTGATCAATTTTGGTGCAATTTGTCATGCGCGATGAATTCGCAGAGATGTTTGGTCCGCTAACTTGCTTATCAACAATTGATATAAAACATTTTGATCTTTATGAGAATTACATAGCTTAAAAACGCTAAAAGAGGTATGAAATTTTAAATGAACATATATTCCAGTTTATCTAGAAATATGTTCTGGGAATATGAACATTCTGGAAATATGTCCCAGTGAACGTATTTCCAGAATTATCTGTATAATTATAACTTGTAATTATGTATAAATGAATTATATGTATAAATATGACGCGTAACCCGGGTATAAATTAAAATAAAATAAATATTTTCATTTATTTACATATTTTTTTCTTTCATACAAATTATTTTCAAAAATAAATAAAGACAAATTCTTTTGGAACAATAATTGCCCAAGTCAAATAAGCTCCTTATTGTTTAGAAATATATATTAAGATAGATTATTAAACGTTTTTGATCTAACGTTGAAGATGATATTAATTATTAGAAGTTGCAACGCTAAGTTTCATAATGATTTATTTCTTAAAGATTTCATTACATCAAATTAATCATATTTGTAATATGGTTTTAATTACAGCAAACGGTTTTTCAAACTATTGAACTTGTGACTTAAAAAAAATTTTGGAAATTTACATATCAGGTAATTCACAAGAATCCTGGATTGATATGTCAATAAAGCAATAACCACTCTTTAAAACAAAATTCAACTAGAAACAAAAGTCAACAAAATTCAAAGAAAACTAGGCATTTTAAAATAAAAAAATATTAATATTGATTTCTTAAGGAGATTTGAACCAATAGATGGCAGCCCTCCAAGATGAATTTGTGCATTTTCTAGAATAAACACATTAGTATAACATTTAAGTAATAATAGGAAAATCTTAAAAAGTTAAATATACTCTATTTTGAAAATGCCAGGGGAATGTGAACAAGTTCACCTTATTATTATAAATATAATTATATATTATATATAAATATAATTTTAATTTATTGCTTGAGTTTAAAATATCATTTATTATTCCAAAATTATTATAAGTAAATATGAAAGAAATTTCATTTCTACATATAACTATAGGCTTGAAAAATATTTAAATTAGCCACTTTTCAACTTGAATATAATTAATTTATAAAAAGTTAATAATTAATTTGTTAAACAATGAACTTATGATTTTTTTGAGTTGAAGAACACAATTCATTTATTAAAATATTTCAATTGAGAATCATGGTTTAATAAAGAAATTTAATTTAATTTAGATACATTTTTTTAAAAACAACTTTTTGACTTTTTATGTTCTAATCTATGTAGTTAGCAAAACTGTATTTGAAAAATAAAAGAAATAAATTTAAAAAGAGGTGCAATTATTATATTACTATTTATATATAATTTTTAAGGTAATTTTACAATTTCTGCAAATTATTCATTTTTTTACACTTCATTTTTATACAAATGGAATTTTTAATTATCATAGAATTTAGACCTTTTATATTTTTATGCAATAATGTTTTATATATTTACGATTTGAAAATTGCTGTTTAAATATATATATTGCAAACAATATTATAAAAATTTCAAGAAGAATTCACCAAAAAATAAATTATGAATAATTTTTGTTTTCAGGTAAAATAATAAAATTATAAATTATGAAAACTTACTACAAAAACTAATTTATATGGGAACTGTAAGCTCTCCTTCAGTATTTCACAGTGCACGTCTATAGCGTGGCTCTGAAAAGATATTAATTAGTTTTAGATCCCATATTGAATCCGATTTTGCTTTTATTTAAGCAAAGAAATAAAGAATTGGGGAAAGATGTGTGCTGAAAAATACCTGCCTTATACTGAAAAATGCATTGAAGAATAATTTGCCCCATGATTCACGCTTTATAATTCTAGAAACTGGTGTTCTAGTGAAATTCGATTTAGCGTATGAGTTGTCGTTTATATGAATAATATAGATGACAATTCTATGTTTCAACTCCGTATATTTAATTAATAAAAAAAGACAGCACACCGAATATCTGCCAAAATATTTCTTCTATGTAATTTCATAAAAGCACATCATTAGCACCAGGGGTTGGCAATGTCTACGGCAGTTGATAAATCACGTGATTTCTCTTTCAAAACATAAACAAAAGATACTATGTGGTTCGAGTTTTTTTTCTGATGATTTATGCATGAATATGTATTATTAAATGTTGATAAGCTGAAAAGAATTCAAAATGCTGGAATTTTTATAAAGGCATTCAGGATTAACGAAAATTAGCTTGTTTGCTTTTGTTAATGAAGAGGGATTGCGGGCATGAATATAAGGTTCATAAAAAGATTAACTAATATTTAATTTTTCGGCGTACGATTCAGTCGATGCTTTATGTACGAATTGCTCTAAGATACAAAGATATACATGTTTTTTTCTCGGAAATTCTATATTTGTTCTTTTATGCAATATTTTCATTTACTATCTTCGCTGTTGTTACAAATGGCGCCTTACATGACTTGGGATGAACAGTCTTTGATGTAAGCCTCGTGTGCAGAAACTTCTAAGGACGAAGACCTTAACGACCTGAGGCCAGAAATGTGACTTTTATCTTGAACGAAGATGACCCACACATTCGCTTGCACAGCCTGTTTTGACAAGGGACCTCTTTCCCACACCTCTCAGATAGGTAAGGTAGGTTGGTTCACAAGGTAGTGAATAACCATGCCCGAACTGCTATTCGAAAGCGGAAAGCTAAGATCACAGGAAAGATTGTTACCCTTATGCCAGGTCACTGGCAAATATGCCTTCAGAGCCCTTATTATAAAAAGTCTTTCTGAACGAACAATTTTATTCCGTTTTAAGGTTAAAGCATCAAAAAGAAATCAGTTTTGAAACTTGATTAATCCTTAAAATTGTTTTTAATGCCAATTGTTTTTAAAGTATACTTCTCAAGCAGAATTAAGTAGTTTGTCTTGAGATTCTTCATATACATTTGAAACTCCTAATTGTTATTTCTTTGCATTTTTATAATGATATGCTATTTTTATTTGAATTTGTTTTTGAAATATATAATCAAGAAAAAGCAATAATTCCAAGACTAACAATTTGTGTTTTTATTTCTGAATTTAGATGAAGTTTTCAAACAAGTCAAGTTAATCTAAACTATACTAGCTTTCACTTCAATTACTGTGCATGGATGCGAAGTGTCTCGAGCGTAATTAAAAGAGCTTATGTAGAAAATTTGAGGATAATTTAATTTTTCTGGAGATTGAAGATCGTTAGAAAGCTCTGGAACAAGACACACAATTTAAATTTATGTATTAAAAGTAATAAAAATAAATCAATACAATAAATTACTTATTATAATAACTATTCTATACGTTATTTAGCATTCTTATGTATAGAAGAATATTATCTCGTTACGGCATATTTAAATTTAAAAAGATGTATATTTAATATGCCAGAAAGCAATGAGTACGAACATTAAACTGCACAGAGATAAGAGCAAAAACAGAGAAGAATATAATTTAGGATTCTATTAATTTAAAAGAAAAAGGGACGATTTATGTATTTTTGATTTGAAAGACTTTTTTAAAATTTTATTTTTATTATCAAGTTAATATAAAAAAAACTTAAATATCAATGAATTTGAATTAGATAAACTTCATTCTATTATGCTTAAGAATAATTTATTATTTGCATGATTACAAATGCAGCTACCATCTCCATCCTCGTCTACCAAAGCATCCTGTTAGAATCAAATGGCCAGGCTTCCATGACAATAAATCAACAATGAGATGAAGGCAAACTGGCTCCTATCTTAGTGCATCCACACGTCCACAATCTATGCAGAAATACGACACAGCATCGGTGTGGAGGTAAGTCAATCCCACACCCTTACAATACACACTGGAGGAACGATAATCTGCTTATTTACATGGTATTTTCTTCTCCCCATATCTGAGAAGTCTCCCAGTCTGATTTATCATACTGTTTCTAAATTCAATGCATATATTTTAAAAGTACTTAGGGTATATAGCAATAAGCAATTTTTATAATAAAACATGAAGTCCGAAATGCTAAAGGGAAAACAATAAAATGTGTTGAGGGCAGTTTATCAGTAAAATGTATGGTTATATACATAAAATGAATCTTCTTCAATATATGTCTTTCGTGATCAGGCAAGGTAATAAATCTTTAATAATACCTATCAAGGAAAGAAAATGAAATTGCAGTTGCACTTCTTTTCAGGTGTAGGCTCATGCATTATGTGAGAAACAGCAGCTCATCTCTCAATATTGAGTGATACAAGTAATAAAATTTCAAGTGGCAAAACTTTTGAATTTTACTGTAATGCAGTTTCTACAACATAAAACGGTGTTGGACCGTTACTCGAAACCTGGAGAACGCCAATCCGATTAGAGCCTAATAAAAAACTCCTTATCGCCCTTAAATTTTTTTCCCTTATTGTCCTTATAATCAATAAGGACAAAAAAAGTAATATAAAACCTATTACTTCATTTCATACACTTTCCAGGAGTCACGAAAAATCATTGCATGAGAAGATTGACAGTATATATCGGCAAAATGTTTCTTACAAATAATATTTTATTGACAAAAACCCTTAGTAAGGCGCCGATTTTTAATATTGAAGTTCCATATTCTATTATAAAAATATTTTTTTGCAGATCCAGTTCCTTTAGAAATGATCTAAATGAATTATAAATTATTTAAGAAGAAAAGTAAAAACATATTGAAATAACAACTAATATTTGCTTCGATAACAATCATCTATCATATAAGGAGGTTTAATAACAAATTCAAATAAATAAAAGAATAAGAGAAATCTTGACAGCATTATTTAGTTGAAGGTCAAATAAAATTTAAAGATTAATATGCTGAGAGAAAATTTAATTGATATTCTGATTAATATGATAATATACTAATATTGATGAAAATTTTATCAATTTTTATAAATTATTTCCTAATGATAATGATTATTCCAATATTATTTATCAAATTTAACAAAAATTCATTAACAACCGTTTATTATTTCAAATTACCACAAAAATATCATTTGGAATCAATATGTAATTATGGATTGATACAGAAAATAATTTTCATTTACCTGTGGTCTCTTTTACTTTCTAGCGTCTATAGTTGAAAGAGTTTTTCACCCTTGATAAAAAAACGTTGAAACTAATCCGCCATTCTCACTTTCTCTCCTTATATATGTTGACCTAATATCCTTTGTGGTTCGTCATCGGAACTAATATGCTTCCGAAGGGAAATAAGAAATAAAGAAAAGAGAGCTCTTGTCACTCAATTTTCAATCCACTTTTCCTTCACTGTCTTATAATTAAGTACCGTAAAAGGCTGATCCGCCATTTCCGTGTGCGTAAAATTTCTTCCAAAAGTCGGTTAATATTCTTAGAGGAAATGTTAGCGTCCGGAGATGAAGAAGACTTTTTTTTATTGTTAACAAAACTGTCGTGTGGTTACAGATGATGAAATTTTAGGAGCTTTTAAAATGAAAATAAAATGCGTTTGCAAGATTTATTGGGGAGGAATATCAAGCGTTATTTGTTGTTGAATGTTCCTTCGATAAATATTTCCTTTTCCGTTAATTCATTCACAAATAATTCACGTAATTGCTTTAAATAGTTAAAAAAATTTTAATGTTTACTTGATTCATTAAAGGAAGATTTGATAAGGAACTAATTGATTTAAATATTATCATTTCTTTAAATAATCCTTTTGCTTTAAATAGGAAGAATTTTTTAATTTTTTATTGCTTAGGGAAAATAAATGAAAATGTAATGAAGAAACCGAATAATTTAAATAGGAGTTGGCCTACAATTATTACAATCTTTTCTTCGAATTAAGATGACTTCTGGTGCAATTTTAGATTAAAGGAATTCCATCCATATAATCATTTTTATTGCCAAATTTTACTTGAATTAGTCTAATAAGCATATAACTATAAATTAACCTATTTATCGAAATTACATTGCTTACAAATGCTAAAAGAGGTATAAAAGTTTAAATGAACATATTTTCAGTTTAACCTCTTATGAATGATCTGTAAAATTGCAATATGTATTTTTGTGCAAATTAATTATACAATTAAAGTAGAAGCATCTAATTTCTCATTTGAAGTAGAAGCATCTAATTCAGGTATAATTTAAAACAGAAGTATTTGCATCTATTTAAAAGGCATATTTTCTCATTATTAATTCTGAAGATGAGAAGTTAATTTCCAAATTTCAAACAAATTTGGTAAAAACTAGTTTTTCCTGGGCAAACTGATCAGCATTCATTTAATTTAATTAATCATTCTTTTTAGTATTTCTACTTACTCATATCCGTATATCAAGGACACACGAAAAAAAACTTGATTGCTACTATTGGTCTAAGAGAATGGACTACTAATGTAGAAATCAAGGCCGAAATCTAAATATACTTTCCTGGAGGACTTCCAAGAGGAACATCCATATTTGTTTTTCGTTTGCAAGAAAATAAAAAAAGGCTTCCAACAATCGACCTAGACATGCAATTGGTATTTAAAACGTAAATTAATCAATTTTTAAATAATGCTGAACGAAAGTACAAATGAAAAAGTATTCCTTTGATTTATTATTGGTATTTTTCTTGAAAATGGATTTTTTTTACTATATTAAACTTTTTATAACTGTTTATAAGTATAAAAATTAATTTAAAAAGATAAAAAATGTAAAAATATCTTTTGCATAAAGTTAGTTATAAAATTATTATCAAGAAATAATATAAAAAATCAAAGTCAATTAAATTAAACAAGCAAAAAAATTTACTAGCAAACAAAATATTTGAGTACAGATGCTATATTAAAGTTGTAATAAATCTTGAGCAGAGGAGGAAGAATTATGATAGCCATAGGAGTAATATTATGCTCGCCATGCAAGTTTTAGTCACTGAGAATTTTGCAGAAAGACAAAGCGTGCTGAATTTCAGTACATTGTGTATGTTACGGCCAAAGCATGAAGTCGGCCAGTTCCCGAATTGGCCGGTCAAATCGCGAAGCAGCCAATATCGCCTCACAATGACCGGCCAATGTCCGATCTTTCCTTGATTTCAGGGTTTGGCCAGCCAGTTCGCGAAATGGCATGGGGTGATAGGCCAAAGTCAGAAGAAAAATATCATTAGCAAATTTTGGGTGTTTGTATACCGTAATGTTAATGACAATCACATTATAGCTGCCACAGAGGAGTTTTCCAACGAATCCACCCATCTTAGACACATAGGATCGTCCTTCGGAACAAAGGTAAAGGAGGTATGGTGGTCCTAGGTGAGGTGTAGTCTGAAGGGAGAAGTTTTAGTGAGTAAGAATCTCACAGTATCAGGAACCTCCTAGTCTCTCATAAAAATTTCCTCTTTCTTGGAGAAAATAAACAAACAAACAAAAAGATAATCAATCTACTGAATCAGTTTATTACAGAAAATTTCAGTATCATTGTTACGGCTAAAGTTCGAAGTTCAGCCTGTTTCGAACTGGCTGGCCATTTCGCACATTGGCAGACAATTCCGGATATTTCGGGTGGTGGTCGGTCAAAGTCGCATATAAGCTATTCTTTTCCGGTACATCGGTCATTGGCCACAAGCCCCGGCCAATGTGTGATTTGGCCGGCCAATTCAGGAACTGGCCGAACTTCAGACTTTGGCTGTAACGTGTGTAACTCAATATCTTTTTTAATTAAATCATTATTTAATTGTAATTGTCAAATGATGATATAGTGCATTGATTTATAATCAAGTTGCCATTTTTTATTGTGATGTGAAAGCTATTTCCCCAATTTATAGATATATAATGCATAGATTCCTATTTGAAAAATGCTTTATATAAGAATTTTTTACGTTGCTTGAATTAATAATTATAGTTATGAAATTGCTAATGTATCATTAAATAGCCCTCGTGTTGCTTTAAAACGGGACGTTAATATAACTAAACTAAACTAAACTAATGTATCATTATTTTATTTCAGTCTTCCAGTTTATTAATAGTACTTACAAAATATTTTTGTAGTGATAGTAAGTCTGATAATATGTCATTTAATAAATTTATCTCCAAAGAAGCATTTCATTTTATTATTTTAGGGCAATTTAGATCGTTTCAGATGCTTCTTATAGAAGATTTGGGATTCAACGGACAAGTGTAATGTTTTTTAAATTTCGAATGCTAATATCCCTAATATGACTATATTACTTAATAGTACCAGTAGAATCAATAATAATTTAGATTTTATAATTTTTCAAAAGTACTTTGATTGATTGAGCAACACTGTTAGTTATTCATTGATTGACAACAACTCTTTAGTTAATTGAAAACCAATCCGAATGTATACATTTATTTTGAATTGTTTAATGATTTAATTGTGATAGATTGAGCTCTTTGTAGTATTTAAAAAATGCAAACTGAAAAAAGAAAAACAAATTCGTTAAATGTCTTCTTCATCGAAGCATTTTCACACGCAGATTACTAGCTTAAAAAACTAACTCCTATACATACAATTTACTCCTATGTATACAATTTATTTACAACTAGCTGGTACTCAATGCGTTACTGTCACAGAAGAAATAATCTTGGAAATATCATTTGGAAATTGAAATATTTATCTTGTTTCATTAAGAATGATATTTATTTTCTAGTCAGTAATGAATACATTCATTGAAATTGAAATATAAAAGAGGAGAAAGAAGGAAAATAAAGGAGAGTAATAAATAATATTTATTATATTTTTATTATTCTATTCTGCAAACAAGTATTTATTTTTATGTATTAGATTTGTGTATTTCTTAATAAAGCTTGATATTCTTTCAGAATGGTAATGAAAGAAACTATATATTGTATCTCGTGATTCCTTTAATATTTCTTCAGAATTCTCAAATTTAATGTCAGAAAATGTGATTAAAACATTTTGTTTTAAAATGGATTAAATATAAAAATATATTTATACCATAAAATCGTTAATATAGTTGAAAAGATAACATTATGAAAATTAAGATGGCTCGAAATTATTTTTACTCTAATATTTTCGGAAGTTATTGCAAAAAACGCTAAATATTTATTAAATGTTTAGATAAAATTCCTAACCTATAGTATTGGTTCCCCTAAAACTTTCTAGCACACTCTCATATGAAACTATTATCCCAGAGAAGGATTTTTATTGCATTTACATACAATAGCTCCGAAACATTAACGCCAAGCTTGAATTTAGATTCATTACTGAATCTGTTGCGTCTGTCTTCTTGGCGAGTTATTTGGTGATTAATCCATAATTAATAGATACGGTCATTTGATCTGAAAATATTTTTTATACTTTAGATGATTGTATTATGCCTATAACTTTCATGTAAATGCAAGCTATATGTTGTCGAAATTTTATCTAATTCGGATGAGGGATACGGCAGCGCATGAGAGACATTCAAACATTCATTTTTATTTATATAGATTAATCTGGTGATTCAGAATGTTTGATTTATGTCACATCAGGATGCATGACTTATTCATGGTTCCATAAATGAAGTATTAATTTTAGCATCAAGTTTTGAGAAATGTTTATTAGTACATACAAGATTTATTCTATTATTTGAACGACTTTTACCTTTAATGGATCCTTTTGAAGGTACCTTCCTTAGTTTGTTGCATCTATCAGTTTTTCTAATAAAATCCGAAATTCCCTGAGATGTGTCATAATATTAATTAAATATAGCTATCAGATGTCCATATTTTTTTTATTACATTTGCCTTTCTCAGCAATTTAGCATCATTTTATTATGCGTTGCAAACTGCCCAGATGAAACATATCTGAGCAGGCAGAGTATCTCTTATCCTGAATATACAACACCGAAAATTCAAAATGATATTATAAATTTAATGAAACAATAAAAAACATTTAAATTTTAATCAAAGAATGAAAATTTTCTTTTAAAATTAGGCACGAAATCATTTAAAAGAATTTTTTTACAAAAAAGAACATGATATTTAAATTGGTACCATTAAGCAGACTTTTTTAAAAGCTTAAAATGGTGTAAAAATCATATTTTGAGCAATAATATATTTGGAAATCTTTTCGGGACATTTCCAAATTTTTTAAATATTTTTAGTTAGTTAAATTTGGAAAATAAATAAATGAAAAACTTTCTCGATGTATCCATTCTCTACCTCTAAATTTTATATTAACTAATTTTGTTACAATCGTTTAGAGGATCTGGCCTGGAAAGCTCCCCCCATTTCCCCCATGAACATTAACACGATGAACTTTAATTGTGACGTGTTTCGGGGAATTTTTTGACTTCAAATGAAGATGGTATGCAGAGTATAAAATGGATTAGCAGATGAAAGACCGTAATTGGACATATGATGCCAAGAATACAGTTTGAAGATAAGAGCTTACAGAAATTCAGATAATTAGATTAGTAAGATAGTTAATCTTTAACTATAAAAAATAATTTATATGAAGGGAATTTAACAGTAAGACATATATGGATTTCCGAAGATAACATTCAAGATCAAAAGTTAAGAAAAACAACAACCTTCTTTTAGCAGTTATAAAAAAGTATTTAAATGAAAAATTATTAAACGGATCATTTGAGTTATGATACGAAATTAAAGGATCCTTAAGAAACGTATATACTAAGGAAATTGGTGAAATATAATTCTAGTAGTAAGTATTGTATGATATGATTTTTTTTAATTATTGAGTTAGAAAAATGTTTCCTCTTTAGTTTCGAAAGTCAATTAGAAAGGATTACAAGAATTAAGAATAAAATCTCATTTCATGCTCGAACAGCCTTTTAAAAACTAATAATCTCTGATAAGCAATATGATATTACATTAAATTGTTAAGTGAAAGGAAAACATATTTGCATACCTAGGAAAATAACATTTGTTGCAAGATGTTTTTTCCCTTTTAAACATTTGGAAACTCCCATAGAAATAAAAAAAATGAAATTTGTCACGCAATATAATGAAAGGTCATCAAAAACTTTCAGCTAGAAAATTGCACTCTGTTACGAAGTTCTTCGTATAAGAAGTATAGCGGAGCAATCGTTACAAATTTTGAACTCGTGATTTTGATGAATCTCCATGTTATAATTACCCCTGAGTTCAAAAAGAGCAAATTTGACCTTTTTTTTAAAATCTATTTGTGAATACGATAGCTCAAAAACTTTTAAACTGTACGAATGAAGTCTAGTTTATGAATTCACAACACATTTTAGATATCTGTTGCGAAATAAATTATAGATATTTCATTTAAAAGTAATTCACGAGTAGCTTAATGATTATAATTATTATTTTGAAAATAATTGTAAAATACAGATTGGCATCAGTGATATTTTGTGGATTTTTTGAGTTTGTTGTTTAAGAAACGATACTAGAATTTGAATGTAAATAAGTTGATGTAAATTTGGTAATGTTATTTATAATGCAACAAGATTTTGTTTTACAGTAAGTTTGTATGAATTTAATTTTTGTTGACTCCAGAACACAACATATTTGAATGATATCCATTCAGAAAAAGTCAAATGTCCAGTCAGGTAAAATCCTATTTTAGCCCAAATCTGGCGACTTTTTCAAAATCTCGCCTAAACGAAAGTATTTGAATTAAAAGGTTAGGAAAAAAGAATTCTTACCTTTCGCCAAAAAATTCTTATTATTCGCCAAAGGTGGGCTAAAATAAGATCGACCCGTGCAGTCATATAAATATAAGTTATCATGGTATCTACAAAATACTTAAAAATGAGGTATGTATTAAAAATTTGAAACTAAGTTAGTCAAATGGATGATCATTTATCGGCCAGCACCTGAGCATGCATATAAATGCGATAACTCAAGGACTTAAATGTATGAAATTTGATGCATGATTCTGTGACTGCATTCGTAGCTCTGCTTAAAATTTTGGAATTCATTGGTCGGATATAAAAGCTCCCGAAATTCTTACTCAGTTTTCTGGTGCATGTGTATTAGCAGCACTCCTGAGATTAAATGATTAAAAAAATCTCATGACAATGGTTAATTATTGTCAATCAATTAATACTGCTTTTAATGCAAAAGAATGTTTATTACAGAGTATATTAGAAAGTTTCAGTGAGACTACTAAAGCTGGTTTCAGAACACGTGGTCTATCTCACTTTCCGTATTATACAAATTTGCGCCTTAAATGAATATTATAATATTAGGAATGTATGGGATATTGCAGATAAACAAGTATTTTACGTGATAGAGCTCTCAGATGACATATTATTTTTGTAAGGATTTATTTGTTTTTAAGTTACAGGAACATATTCATGATACTTACACTAGTGCTAAAAATCTTTGAAGTAGCCTTATTTATGCATTTAATAAATATAAAGTATCAAAAATATAAATATCAAAATTGAATTAAACACTTTTTTTACTTTTGTACGTTTATTTATAGAAATATTAATGCTTTTATAAACTATATAATATTACATCCTTTAAAATTTACTCTATTGATGCTTTTTACAATTCTAATGATTTTATGAGCTGATACTTTTTGCAATATTGATACTTTTATATACTGATACTTTTATTTGAATCATTTTCATGAGAAATATTATAGGCTATTTCTGTGGAAGTAAGCAGTAATTTTTTTGAAAAGAATGGTCTTATAAATAAAATTAAAAAAATAATACAATTTAGTGAAAAAACTACTTCCGTCCCGATTCTCTTTCAAAAAAAAAAAAAACAAACAAATTTACATAAAAAGGCTAATAAAGTCAAATGTATTCAGAAGCCTTTTTGCCTGTTTTTTATCACTGGATGCCAAATCACACAGCAGTAAAAATTCATTTTTATGTCAAGAATTCATAAAAAAACTTTATATTACTAGGAAATCAGGCAGAAAGTACTTTGTCTCATGCACAGGTTAAAAAATGCTTCTAAATCGGAACTGCTTTAAAATATAGAAAATTAGACAATTCTCTGAGACACACTCGAAGCAATCATGTGCAATTACAAGATAATTTATTTTTACAACTTTTCTGAGCAATGGTTATAACAAGATAAGGAAATGTGTTGTGAAAAGAGAAAACAAAAATGATGTGAGACCATTCGAAAGACGTTTAGGCTTTCAAAATTTTCCTTTTGGAAACCATATTGGGCTCATTAAACAAGAACAGTTTCCGTTGCCTTTTTATTTTTTCCCATCCTAAACGCTCTAATTCATTTTATTTCTTAAAGCAAGCTAGTGTGATATCTTTGTACACTCAAATTCATATTTTTGTTTCTTAAACCAACCATGGCTACAATTAATATTTTTTTCTGGAAAGTTTATTTGCTCTTCTTCTTTTAATTCAGAATGCTGTACCTTTTATTTTTTATTATATAAATTAATTAAGATGGTAGAATGGGTATTCATTAGTTCGGGTAATTCAGCAATAGAGTGTAGTTTCGAGTTTTTAAAAACTTTTTGAAAATTCGCGAATTTTCTTTTGTTGCTAAGATCTTGATGTTGTAAAGTAATTAAATATATATTGCCAACTATAAATAAAAGTGATTAAGAAAGCTAATTGGCAATCTACTTAATTCCCTGCCATGTTGAGAAAGTATTGCCAATTTTTTTTTTTTTGACGATGATAATCTTTGGAATATGAAAACTATCATGATTAAATGAATGACTTATAATTTAGACGAAACTCTCTCCTTTATTTTGCATGTTCAGACATGTTTAGAAATTAGTTATAATGATAGAAATAAAGAAATTATAGAATATGCTTTGGTTGTTACTTCTTGCTTTCATTTTAATCATTTTCTATGAGTTTATTTTTTTTAACTTCATGACATATCTTAATATATTGTGATAAATTTTCATCCTAATTCACTTAAAATTTTCACTTGTTGGGAAATGTATGGATATTTTATACAGTATTTAATGCGTAAAGTAATGTATTATTTAATCTATACTTATAATAAAGCTCAATGTGTGTGTGTGTGCGTGTATGTGTGTGTGTGTGTGTGTGTTGACGCTCTACAGGCCAGACCGTTGGACGTACAGCTACCAAATTTGGTACATGTATACCTCGGTGGTCGGGAATGTGCACCTCGGAGCCCTTTTTTCGAATTTTTAATTAGAATTTGAATTAATTAAAATTTAAGCGAAATTTCGACGTTTTTCCGCTATAACTTCGCATAAACATGATTTTTACATCAATTTAAAGTTTAAAAAATTAGCCTTCTAATGGTATTAGTGTTTTAATGTAAAACTCAAGCTTCTATTTTTAATGAATTTTTAAAGAAATATTTTAACCATGTTTTTTTAGCACGTGACTGGATAAAATAAAAGAAATATAAAATGTGATATTTTCTTTAAAAAATAAATGCAAAGCAAAGGTTTCTACAATCGTTTGCAATATTTATATCATTAACTCAATAAATCTTCTTTATTTACGGTAAACCTGATTGAATTTAGACAGGATATGCATTAAAATCCCGACTTAATGGCATATTTATGTAATCGTTTGCAATATCTGTATCATTAATTCAATAATTTTTTCCCTTTCTCGCTTTCTTTAAAAAAAAACATATTTAATATTTTGGCAGCATCATCGAATTTTTTTTTTAATATTTTGGAAGCATAACCGATGGTTAAAACTGACATTTATAAAATTAAAGAATATTATTAGGAAAAGGTGTACTTTTAGAACTTTTCGTCCATTATCTTAAAGAAAATATTAATTTCAGGTCAATCAATGCCCGGAATTACTTCAAGGCTAATGAATATGTGATTTAATTGAAAATTTTAGAACGCATTACTCATGGCGAACCAGCTGGTCGCCATAGGCGGCTAGTATTTAATAAACTGATAACTCACTCACTATACTTATCAGTTTTTAACATGATATGTAGATCTTTTCGGTATATAGTGATTCTGTACACGTGAAATGGAATGAAACAACTGATTTTTATATTAAATAGTATTTTTTATATGAAAATGTGTTATTTAATTTAATTAAACACATTAATAAGTAATTAATTCATAGATTATTTAAAACATTAATAATTCCCTCCTAGAGTATTAAAATTTAATATATAAAGTTTCATAAGCTGAGAACTGTCTATATAATGTGAATATGCATGAGGCAAAAACGTTTCGGAAATTGTACCGTAAAGTCTGCTGAATTCCAAGATAACAAATTTTGTACTTAAATACTTTATTGGTTAATATAAGGGATTTTCAAAGTTTTATTTACGTTTTAATTAAAATTTAATTTAAATATTAATATGTTTTTCTTAGAAACTTAGAAGGATATTATTTTATTCGAATTCAATATCAGTTTATTAAGTCAAAAAATTATTTTAGAGTGATGCTACTTTTATTTTCGAACTATTTTTCAACCATTTTAAAAATTCTTAAAAAATATTTATGCAGTATACTTTATAACTGTACATTTCTAAAAATATCGAACCGAACGCAATTATTTTACCAAGATATGAAATAAATATCTTTTTAGGAAAATATAAAGAAAGTTTTAGACCACAACTTTACTAAATTGAGACTTACACTTTTTAAAATCTTTATGATGCTTTCTATTTTCTAAATTAAATACTTTTTTTTTTGAAATCAATATTTAAAGCAAAGGACAATTTTATGAAGTCAAATAAAAGAGATTGTTGGAAAGAGTGAAAGTTGTTAAAAATTGAATATATAGATTAATGAAACAAACAGAAAATAGCATCATTCTACGATCATTCAGATTAGAAGTCCCAGTTTTCTTTATTTGTTTTTCGTATTATGTGTTGATTATTGAACCGAAATCAATTTAATGCAGGAGGAACAAATTAAACAGTATTTTAAATTTACTTATTAAATACTGCTAAAATTAATTTAAATACTATTCAGTGAAAGTCAAGTGGTTTTTTTCAAAAACATAAAATATTAGGTTGTTCGGAAAGTAATTTCGTTTTTTCCTGACAAAGGATTTAATTGCATTTTTCGCACCCAATTTCATACTTAAACCGCAAAATCATTTTATGTTTTAAGAGCTGATATAGCAAGGCTTGAGTGTGAAAAAGTGCAGCTGATTCTTCGCAGTAGTTTTTGGATGGTGCCCTTTTAAATATGGAGAGCAATAAACAGCATTTTCGTCATTTTTTTCTTTTTTGCTATAAAAGGTAAAAATGCTGTTCAAGCCAGAAATAAATTAGCCAATATGTGTGGAGAAGATGTGTTAACAGTACATCAGTACCAGAACTGATTTGCAAAATGTTTCCTTCAAATGAGGAGGCCAAAAACCACCTCGATCAGTTTTTTTTTACAGCAAAGACCAAAACTTTTATGAGCGTGTAATCATGTTACTACCAAAAATATGGCAAAAGGTATTAGACCAGAATGGCAATTTTATAATTTAATAAATAATTTATTCATTAAACGAAAATTTCTTTTCATTTTGACAAAAAAATACGAAATGACTTTCCGAACAATCCAATATATCAGTTTCTGCCCTGCTTAGTTTTCTGTTGAGAGATATTATAATTTCAAATAATTGTAATGGAAGTAATGCTTTATTCCGAAAGAAAATGTACCTTGAAAGTGTAATCACACAGTTGTTTTTTGTTAATTATTTAATTTTTGATGAAGCTCATTTAAAAAAGAGTAATTTCTCGTTGATAACAAATCATTTAAGGGAAACATAACCAAAAGATCATTCATCTCGGTTTAAACAGACATGGATTCACGGAAAAATTGATTGAACTTCTACAATTAACTGGAATATTTCCAGAATTTTTTTGTTTCTGATTAAAAGATGTTTCAAATTTTATACGATTTAAGATAAAATGTCAGGATGAAAACTGATATTTAATGTTGATTATGTAATTTGATCAGTTGTATAAATTTAGTTTCCCGTATTGAAATATTCATTAATATTTACTATTAATATAATATCTGCTTTACTATTGGGCGTGTTTGCGTTGACTCGCTATAGGATAGACCGTTTTTACAGCTATTAAAATTTTGTACGGATGTATTTTGGATGATGGAAAATGGAAATCTTGGAACGATTTTTTCAAAATTAAGCGAAATGTTGATATTTTTGCTTGATAGTTCCTATAAATGTAAAAATTCCTCCGAAGACGAAAATAGAATTATTTTTATACCATATTAAAATGAAAAAGTTATCTTTTTATGACACCAATTTAATTATTATTCATTTTTTTCTGAATTTTTGATTATTATTTAAAAAATTGTCTTAGCTTAATTTTTGAAAATAGCTTTGAAATTAGAGCTATTTTCAAAATTTCATCAAATTTCTAATCAAGGGAATTTTATTTAACGTTGAAATCTCAAGAATAAGTTGTATATTTAATATTTGTATAGTTTACATTGCAAATAGGAAAATGAAATAATACGAAAATTAGTAAATAAACCTATGAAATTCGGTTTAAGCTCTCTGATATTGGGAAACTTGACTTCATTATGATGGTTCATTTACACTAAAAACAAAACAAGAGCAAATTTTTCAAATTACGATATATTAATTTTTTGTTACCATTTTATGCTTAAAATTTTTGTTGAACAAATTACGAATATTAAATTACGTATATGAATTTTAATTAAAAGTAAATGCAATCAAAATTTCAATTACAGCAACTTTTTTCGCTTGAATAATATATCAATCAGCTGGTAATAGAAATTAAAATTTCTTATAAAATGGAAATATGCATATGTTTTTGAATAATTAATAAAATTAGGTAGCATAACATATAATAATAGGCAACAAAAATATACAGACACATTTGTATAAAACATTTATTATAAATTGATAAACGATACATTATGTAACATACAAGATGATATTTAATACAAAAAAATGTAAATTTAAAAGAAAACATATTTGAATAAGTACTTTTATGGTATAGTTGAAAAAATATAATCATACGATTATGGATTCTTTACAATGAATTATGATAAAAAAGAATACCAATTTCGGAGCAAAAATTACAGGATTGTTAATAATATTAATATCGATAAAGTGGGCAAGTAAAAAAAAATGATAAAACAAAATAAAAATACAAAAAATGGTAATTTTTGTATTATTTGCTTATTCTTGAAACGTATGAAATGGCTAAACAAAATATAGCAAATATTATTGAACAAAATATAAGCCTAATGGAAATACAAGTACAAAGGTGTAAATCAATGTATATTATTTCGCCCATTGATCATTCATTATTATCTGATTTGAAAGCTTTTGAATCGAATTCTTTAATAACGTATGATTTTTTTACTGTTTTTGAGCGTTCTATTAAATTGATGCTAAAATATGTATATGTATCATTTCAAATTGGAATTGAAATTTATAAAAAATTAACTTATAAATTTCTTCTTCAAATTCTAATTTTAAAAAATTAACTTCATTACGACTGACAAAGAATAATTATTTAAGATTATAAGATTCCTCATAAAAGTTACTTCTGGAAAAATACTTTCAATGCAAAAAGGGAAAAAACACCTATAAAGGACATTTATAGCATTACATTTGAAACATACAGTTTGGTTTTAAACAATTCCGAAAAATAAAAATATTCAAGGAGCTTTTTGTTTTGAATACAGCCAATTTTTTACTTTTATTATATTAATTATAAATAATCACAATTATTAAAATTTATAATTAGTTTGATAATTATTTAATTTGCTATAATTACTTATTTTTAATTCTAATTATGCATTATTTATAAAAATCAATTAATAATAGAGATAATTTAGAAATTGTAGTTTTTTCTTTGTACTCATTCTGATATCCAGTATTTTTCAACTAAAATATAATGCAAAATCTAAATTCCGCTGTATGTTGCTTGGTCTGAATTTCACCTTTGAATTTCTTAACCCTTTTTATTTTCTTTAGCTATGCCAATAGGTATATTAATTTCACTTTATAGACATTTTATTTTTCAGCCGTCCATACTTTTATTTTCTTTTCAGAACGTATAGAAAGTTTAGCAAAGGAATTTAAATTTTTTTATAAGTAAGGAAAATGAAACTCACTACAATCTAACGAGGAAATCCTTATTTTCAAAAAATTTTAAAATATTTGAAGGAAAACCTGAAGCAAAGTAGATAAACTAACTATAAACAGTGAATTACTTCAAAGAACTATTTAGGACAGATGACTTTGATTAACAATTTAAAGTAGAATTCTTCTTAAAGATGAATGGTTTCCGTTTTGAAGATTATCTTCAAAAGTGGACAATTGAACTTTTCCATTCGAAATATTATTTTTCGTATAGAAAGTTTTGATTCTGAATCATGAAATCATGATATACGTTTCAAGCAAAAGGGGTTTTAGTTAAATAATAGCAACAACCGAAAACTATTTTAAAATGCAAGGATTAAGAAAAGGACAAATAGCCCTTGAAATAGTCAAAATTGATTATATGAATATATTATACTATTCGTGTCATAAATACAAGTCAGAGATATAATTATAGTCAGATATTATATAAATTATTTTTCGAGACTAAAATACCATTTGTATTTAGGAGTGCTTAATCTCTTAAATTTTTTATAGAAAGATTCATTTTCTGTTCGTTCTTTTCTTGAAAGAGGTTTCATTTTAGAACTTTTTTCAATAAGATAATGTTTTTAATTTCTTATTCAGCACAAAAATAGCTTTCAAATGGCAAGACGAAATTGTTAAATTAGTCTTTAGTTTAGATACTTTTCCCATTAAAAATTTTTTTTAGCTGTGAATCCTCCAAAATAAATAACCAAATTTTTTAGGCTGTCAGCGGACTACACAAGATGATAAGGTAATTTTAAAAAATGGTAAGATGGCTCCTTATTGAAAAATCAAAAAAAATTTCGATTTTTCTCTTTAACCGGTATCTTATGATTAAAATTTTTAAAAATCGGATTATTATGTCAGCAATGATGGCAACAATATTCTTATTCTGCAGTCTTGAAAAATTCTTTATTTTCAAAAGGCCAACAACCGATCATAAAAAAATGGTTTTAACGAATCTCTACCACTGTAAGCGTTAGAAAGCCTGCATTGACTAATCAATATCGCATAAAATGATCTTTTCTTTCTGTGTTTAAGTGAAAATTTTACAGAAAGAAAGATAATATTTACATAAATAGTCCTCAGTGCATTGAAAAAAAGGTTAAAAATGAAATGGAAGCATAATCAATTTTAAAAGGTAATTAAGCTTTAAATAAATTAATGCAACCAAATTATAGTTTCTGATAAGATGAGCCGAGTAAGTGATTGAAATAGATGGAAAATAGATCATCAAAATTTTGTCAGAGAAATCAATATAAAAATTAATGTTTAATTTATTATTGGTAGTAATTTGTAGCCTTTTGTATAAAAGTTAGTTGTTATTAAATGATTAGTCAGATTTTAAAATTGTTTTTTAAAAGTTTTTTTATTAAATTATAGATATCTAATATATGCAATATGATAATATGAGGTCTGTTGTTCTTTTAATAATTTGCAATTTAGACTCTAAAAATATTTCTCAGATATTTCCGGAATTGATGGAAAACCAATTACAAAAACCAAATAATATTAATCAAAGATTTTTATAATTTTAATTTTTTTTAATTCTAAATTTTAATTTTTAATTTTCGTTATACACCTTTCAAGACAGAGCTTACGTGAAAAGAATCTTTCCACAAGATGGGGGTTTTTCAGTTTCTAAGCCGAAATTTGAAAAAAAAAATTACAAAAAAAATTAAGTCACCATTTTTTTGTATTTTTTTAGATTATGGGTTCATTTATAATACTAGGAAATTCTTCATCTGACAAATCGCGTTTTTCGTGTCATGATAAATGGAAATCAAGGCTTTCTGTTATAAAATAATGCCAGAAATGAGGTTCAAAATTTACTCAGAATAAAATAAAATCGGCAATAAAACCCAAAAAGACTAGTTTCTGTTGCACCGTGATAACAAAAAAGAAAAAAATTCATACTGAGATGAATCCATTCCCTCTACAATTGAAGTACTAAAGGTTGAATAAGAGAAAATTGATAGGATACTAAAACTATATTTATTTCTAAAGTAATGGGCACAGGGAGCCATCAAGTGGCGTTTAAAAATTATTTCGGTTTAGAATTCATATATACATCACCGTCCCCTGAGATCGGTTTTCAGATGAAAATCAAAAGGGCTTTTCTTTATATTGGTACGTAATTGAAAATAAGGAGATTAGTTATGAAATACCAATGAAATTGGTATAATTTTTTTATATCACTTTTTCTGAAATATAATTTCATTGATTTGTATGCCACATTTTTTCAACAAAATTTATTATCTATTCTACCAGGTTTCTACCTTTTAGTTCAATTAGTTCAATGCAGGGTTTGCTGTTTTAACTTTATAATTATTTTTTTCCATTGTGAATTTTTGAATGAAATGCTTTGAATCCAAATTTTGAATTATTTGTATTTCTGAATCCGAATTTTAAATTATTTCTGAATCCAAATGCTTATTTACCATCACATGCTGTTCCACACTTAGCATTGAATGCAAATGGTGTATCCAATTAATGGTTTCAAAGTATTTGGGCTGATGGACGGATAAAATTTGAGCCAGAAATGACATAATGGGTTTCCTTTCATTAAATACATTTCTAAGTTTAATGCAGAAGGAAATATCAGAAAGAAGAGATTTACATTGATATCCAAATGCATACATTACATCGACATTAACCTTTTGGAATCACAAGAAATTTAGTTTTGCGTTTGAGTTTCATTGGAATAAAACCCTTTACAGAAATGGAAATGGGAAATGCAATATTTAAAAAAAAATCCGTCACATCAATTTGAAAAACATATGTTTAACAGCTGCTTACAATTCATATTACCACACAAGTCTTATCTAATTTTTAAATGTTCTAATAAGAGAGCTGAAAAAATCTCGGTTCTTTTGGAAGCCAAAATTAATGGTGACATTTAATTACAACAATTACAGATTTGAAAAAATGATTGATAAAGAAAAAACATATATATTTTGGCTTCATTTCAGATGATCTGCTGAATAAAAGGGAAATCAAGTCTGAATGAATAGTTTATGATTATCAAACTGAAATGACAGCTATTTCATTAGAAATCAATATTGTACTGTATATATATATACACACACATATATATATTATATCAATGAAAAATTAAGTGAATTAGTTAATCTTACAACTTATACTTGACTTTAGTTTATAATTTGTACAGACATCAATCCATGTTATTATTCTTCCAACCATTTCCCATCATTCCACCTCCATTATTTCCCATCATGCCTCCACCAGAATTATAACCACCGCCACCCATCATTCCACCAGATGGCCAACCTCCACCCATCATCATTCCGCCGGAAGGCCAGCCATTTCCCATCATACCACCAGATGGCCAGCCACCACCCATCATCATCCCTGATGAAGGCCATCCACCAGAGCCCATCATTCCTCCCTGATTCAGAACAACTGGCACAGCAATTATTTTGGAACTGTCTTCTGTCATAAATTTCGGAATCTTCAGGCCTTGCAGCATTTTAACTACTATTCCAGCAGCCAGGAGCTCCATCACACCACTGCTGCCACCTCCCCCGCCTTTCATCGCACTCTTTTTCATCATCATCATAAGGGGACCTAAGCTACTCATGCCACCTCCACCCATACCGAAGCTGTGAATATTCAAGGGAATCGTCAGAAGCAAGAAAGTCAAAAAGTTACGCTGATGCTTGTTATTAAACATCTGATGGACCTGTAAAGTAAACATGAAAAGATAATATGGGTAAGAGCAATAAACATTTAGGAAACTATAATGCAAAAATTTACAATATGTCAACTATACAACAATAGTATATATTTCAACAATTAATTTGGATATAAAAATTCAATGACATTGTGTAGATATTGTGGAAATGGAGAAACCATAGAACTAATTCAATGAAGAGGGAAAGTTAAGCAACAAAACATGTAAACAAGTGATAACATGAAGCAGTTAATAATAAATAAATGAAAGGTATTATACACGTATGCATTTTTTTTTTTCTTTTCAAATTTTCAAAATAATTAAGTTATTAAAAAAACAAATAAATACAACTGAAATTAGAAAAGAAAAATACATAAATTTTAAAAACAAACATTAAAAGTGAATAAAATTAAAAAAATGAAAATAGTAAATAGCAGTATTACTAAATTTCAACTAATCTATGAATGTAGCGATTATAAAATTTTTCTCTTCTCCTTTGGGTACTAATGGTAATGTCTTATAGGCTATCGCATATGCCATCTCATAATGTACTGAGCATTGCAATTGTAATTAAAATGGAATGTGATACTGTACTACTAAGCTGCGAGGTCTTTGTATTTGTTCAGTGAGTGAATATGATTATTAAAGAAATGGGCGTGAAAACATAAGTCCTGTTGCGTTCTGCACAGATCATAATAATCTACATTCCACCACATAAATTATTTTTCATATAAATTTTGAATAAATAGATCTTTAGTAGTATCTAAGATTTTTGGTACATTTAAAGTAATATGCCAAAATATATTATTTTTCAGATTTTATCTCTCTTGATACTTCAAGACTGACGACCCGTGAGTAACAGAAGCGGAAACACTGATTTCTATTTACTATACTCAGTCTCAAACTGCCATTTCTGTTAAGGAACCTAATGACTACAGTTTGATAATAATTAATAGTTTGATAATAAATAACATAAGCAGTAAAGAGTGATCCAATTTCGTGGTCAAGTAAAATATAGTAAATTATCTTAAAAAGTATTAAATATGTTTCAAATAATAATAAGTCCTTTTATACACGGTATTATTATTGGACAAACAATTCTCAAATCGTAACAGCGTATTAGTGAGATACGAAACTTTTTATTACATTGCAGAAATAATGGCCAAAATTTATAGATTTGTATTAGATAGAAACTCTATATATGAGGGTTCATCGCAATTATAGGTTTACGATGAACATAAATACAAATTCTAATGAAAAATTATCGGAAACAGTAGGAAATATGATTTTTCTTATCTTACTTTCCAGTTTTGATAACTCAAATTTTATTGGCTTAAACTGAACACTAAATTAAGCTTATTATATCAATATAGTTATTAGTATTAATATATTAATTTTTATTACTAAGAATGAAAGAAAGCTCTCTAAATTTAGCTATTACATAATGATACGATATGAAATTCTTTTAACAAAAGTTTAGAAATCCACATGAAAACCTTGTATAAAAAGTTATAAAAAATCACAACCAAATTAAAATTTATAAATTTACCACATCTCTGAGGTTTTTTTAATATGCACTTAATAATCAACACCATGAAAATTAAGATTTTTACATTTATAATTTAATAAATAGATTAACTTATGTTTTGTCGAAAAACCATTGATGGATTGTATATAATAATATAGGAATGGATAATATTAGCGGAACTAGAACGGATAACATAACGCACATGGAAATGTTCTTCCTTCAAATTTCTAGCATACTAATACAATATGGCTTCTTGTTTCTCATGATGCCATTTTCTTTGTCCTAATCTCACAAACATAACATTTTTAAAAGCTGTGCATCTCAGTCTCATAGATATTTGAAAGGGATGTTTCCTCAAAATCTCCCTGCTGAATTTTTATTGACGATTACAGTACTTTTTATCAATATACGTACAATGAGAAAGTAAAAATGAATTTGAAATGCAAGAAATAGCCTTTTTCGTCGTTAAAAGGATTCATTTTATTCAGGAATAAAGAAGCTGTAAAAAATAAATGTTTTTCATTGAGAAGCAATATTCATAGAAGGACTATTATTTAAGTACATTATAAAGCACTTAAAGATTTGGATTAAGTTAGTGTTGCTTATTTATGGAAAAATTGCACTGTACGTAAATAATTTCTGATCTAGATTCATAAAAAAGGAAATTAATAAAACTATTTTTATCAGCACCATTTCAGAGCTATTCATTTTTAAACAACTGAATATTTTATACAATTCATATGTATGATTTTCATTTATGTAATTAATATCTAATGAAATTATGAGTTGCAGAGTACAAATACAAAATTTATACGCTTAACAATGTTTCTGTTCAGTTCAATTGTGTTTTTTTTATGAATTAAAAATATAATATTTGTTGATGCAATGAAACTTAATTTTTACTTTCATTTTTTATCTGATAAGTTAAATCCAACTTTAATAATATTAATTTAATTTTTTCTTAAATATGGACTTAATTATATCTACTCCATATTTATTTTCTTAATTCTTTAAATGTAAATTTCGCACATTTTTACTTTTATTTGAAGTGTTCTTTCTAAAGAGAATTTATTACAGGAATCAGACATCAAGTTTTAAATGATTGAAAAGTTTTTCCTACATCTTTCATCAAAAATTTAAGTTTCATGAAATATAGTCACTCATTTGTTCAAAACAGGTTTTTAAAGTGATTTTAACTAAGATTTGTTTATCAAATTTGAATAGCAGCAAAGATTACTGTTACATGAAAATTATTATCGTCGATCAAAGAAACTTGTTAATTGATTTTTTAAATAATTCAAAATCAAATCATAATACATAAATAATGTCCTATTTCCAATATAATTATTTTAAAAATTAAGATATAAAACAAAATAAAATAAGGAAGACACTAAAAAATATGAATAATATAATAATCTTACTTTTGATCAAAATAGTGCAAAATCCAATGCTTATGCCAAGCTATGCTCAAATTCAAAGTCTATCTTATCGGACCAAGATATAATAATGCTTTTGATAAAGAAATTTCGCATGCCATGACTTATATGAAACTGAGTGATCCAAAAATAGCGCAGGGCAGATGACCAGATCAGATCCCACGGACTCGATTACACAGTCCCCTGACCATGTCAAGAAGATGTCTTACAACTTCCTCTACTTATGTGGTGTCAAAGGAAATGGGAAGATTCACACAAGGATTCACTTTTCTTTGTTCTTTTCTTCCGATCGAGGCGTGTAATGCCAGCAATTTTCCCCCTCCTGACACACATTAACACGCTTATGGCGAGCAAAGCCATATTCAGAAAAGAATTTTATGAAAAAAGTAACATATTGGAGGGAACATAGAGATTCGGCAGTTCAAAGGTTTTATAAAACAAGAAATGTGATCAACAGTTGAATGCGATTTGATGATAAAAATAATGCTTTTATTTTGGTGCAAACTGCAGAAAAAGAATTGTATAAAAGATTTTAACTGCCAATCTGAAACTTTAGTAGTATGTTTAGGGTTTAAGAATGATTGTCTCATTTTTTTTTATTTTCAATATTTATTCTAACTAAAATATAATCTAAACACTAAACTTATATTTAATATCACCGGAATATGCAAATAAATAAAACACAAATACTATATCAATGAAATACATGGTCGTGTAACATGCAAAAATTGAAAAAATAATTAAAGCTATAACAAATAGCAGAAAAAAATTATGGAATTGAAAAACAAAAGGTTTGGATTTTGGAATAACGTAAAAATAATTTTTGGGCTGAAAATAGTTAATGCAATAAAACTTTGAAATAATTTTGTTTGGGATATTATTAAAGTAAAACTTCGAAAATTTGAGTAATTGTTAATTAATATTCGAAGCAAATACCTGAAATTTCTTCAGTAAGCACCTACAGACGGTTATTATGCAAGGATTCCACAAAGAATCTACTATATTTAATTAAATATATATGTCACATAAAAAAATTTCTCTTTCCAGAAAATATCCAAAAGAACAAATTAGATTTTTGCATGAGAGACTAAAAATGTTGGACAATCAAAATAATGAGGCAGAGAGATTCAGAGGCATACACTTAAGTGCAGTATGAGAAAAATATAGGTAACATTGATTAAAAAAAAATGATTTTCATTATTAGACCAAGAAAATTGCTCCCCATATTGATCTCACTGCCAAATTGGGCTCCCAATAGTCATTCATAATAAGGGAATAATATGAAGCTTATTTTACTCATTTTATGATTGCATCATTCAAAAAGTTGTCGAAATATGGAAAATTTTCAATATCATTTCCGAAGTTTTTTGCTAAAATGAACCAAAAATTGTACGATCTCTATTTAAGACATTTTGCCAAAATATAGAATTTGCTGGAAGATGAAAATGAGAAAATCCTCAATGTGAATAAGTTTTTAGAGAAAAAAGTGCTTAATTGACGCCATATGAGATTCTTTACCTGATATCTTGTATTATTAAATAAAGTTTATCTTTTTTAAGCATTTTGTTAATACAATTTTCATTGTATATTTTTACAACGTTTATATCTTAATAAAATAATTTGTATTCTGTCAATTCAAGTCTATTCAATGGAAAATAAAAAGTTTTGATTATTCGTTTTAAGTTTTCTGAAAAATAAATGTTTACTTTTTTGCAATGATTTCTCTTCTTTTTCCTTTCTTACATTATCTCAAAGGTTAGTGGTTATTTCTAGATTAGTAAAATACCTTTAAGGAATTTTAATGTTACTAATTATTATTTGTCGTCAGGCACATGCAGCCGAACTTATTACATCGAATACTTTTAAAGGTGGAGGATTACAATCACAATCAGAAATTCAATCTGATATTATTGGGTCACATTTTCAGGCGAAATAATATTATAAAAATTGGGTTTCAATTTAAAGATATTCCATATCATTTACAAGCTTCAGAAAAAAAGCCCATTATAACCGAGTTTTGGGAATTTGAATGTAAAAGTTATCATTTTGTCAAGAACACAAGTCTATGACAATGTAAATATTTTATTAAGCATCTCAAAGATAAAAAAAGAATTTTTAAACATCAGAACTTAATTTAATTGAATTTAAAACTTACATTGAAAACAAAAAGTAGTATTTAATGGCTAAAAATATTGGTAGTGACTTAACCCCTCTTTAAAATAATTTCTTCGCAGGAATCTAGCATGAATAGTTACAATATATATTAATGTTTTAACTACACATATGATGTTCCCATTTCATAGTTATTTAAAGGAAAACAATAACAAATATTTAACATAAAAAGCTTTATAGACTTTTGCAACACCAAATATATAATCTAGATTTATAATTTTATAATTGCATTCCTATTGAGTGACGGCTTCTTAAATAAATTCACAGAATATCACTGACATACTAATCACTTGAATACTATATATAATATCACTTGAATACTAATATTGTGAAATGTGCGATAAGAAAAATTTTTTTGAAACAAAAATGGTTTCAGTAAGATGAAACGGAGACAGTATACCACACACCACTCTGCATTTAAGAATTAGTTCAAGAGCATTTTGAACCTCACCAATAGCGAGTCTTTATGTTGTCTGCCACAATCTTCCTTTAAATTTAAGGAGTCAAAAATATCTGTACAATATAATCATCGAGCTTTATTAGTCTGGAAACACCCTTTGCACTCTTTAATGCTTCTTATTTGCCCTTGGAAATTATACATGGCCAGATCCACTCACATTCTTCCCTTTTGTGAGAGAATTAATTACTCCTCGATGATTCGGACCTCCATAATGTGAGTATTTCCACATGTAATTTATCTGCATTTAATCCTTCGTATTTACCTCATTTTTCCTTTTTAAATTTTTTCAGGGATTTGAGAAACCTACAACGACCCCTGTGATTTTTCAAAACCTTTTTTTCTTCTCATCGCAGTCAGTAATCGACTCTCATGCCTGTTTTCCCTGATGGTTCCAAGTTGGACGGACATGTTGAAACTGGTATCATTATTGTTCGCATACTTCCTTTTCGGTCTTTTCTGCTGAATTAATAGCAATTTTCTATGCTCGACAAACAATTTTTCTCTCTCTACTGAACGCAAATTTTGTATTTACACCGACAGTATGAATTCATTGAAAAGACTCTCTCACTTTCATGGTCAAATTCATCCCGTCTCTCTAAAAATTTTGGATTTTTTTGAACCTCTGAAAAACAAGGACTACGAAATTTTATTCTGCTGGATTCCGAGCCATGTTGGGATGACAGGAAATGTTCAGACAATGCGAAAACAGCGTCTTTGTTTATACAGCTTGAGGTACCCTTCTATGATGCGAAGAAATCTTTTACAAATTGCATTCATAATATATGGCAGGAATCGTAGAATCAATAAAAAAGTAGCATATTACATTCTGTCAAGCCCACAAATACACTATGGACAACTCATACTGAGCGTTATTTCGAAGTCAAATTAATTAGAATCTGCATTGGTCACACTCGTTTAAAGCACAGATATTTTTTATTAGGAGGTCAAGCTCCTTTATGCTTCAGATGCCAAACGATTTTTTATCTCTTAATTGAATACTCTGATTTCAATCAGCAGCATTTACTATTTTCAATATTTCAAATGTGGACATGCAAATGTTTGTCTGAGAACTTCCCAACAAAAATCTGTTTAAATTTTTAAAAGCAATTGGCTTATATCATCTTATTTAATACTTCTTCTTGTTACCCTTTTGAAAATTTTCATTGAATTTTAAGAACATTGCCAAGTAATTTTTTTAATCAGTTTCTAATTTTACAGATTTTTTACACATATGCATGCTTTTTCTATTCAAACCGTATGTCTGGCGCAGTACAGTAATTCTGGATTTGCACCTTTAAATCCTAAATTCAAAATTCATTCACTAAGATGAATGATAGTAAACGAATTTTTCCCCCACTCTGCGTTCTGCTATGTAAATCTTGAGTTTCTGGTCTATCGGAACTATTTCATTAATGTTATTTATTTTCATCTCATCACATACCTACATTTTTCCAAAATCGTTCATCACGTTGAAAAAGCTATCAAGCACAGTCATTTGTGATCCATTATATTTTTGTGCCTTCTATATAATTTTTGAATTAAACCATGGGAAGTTGTGGATTTACAATATACGTTTGGATGACATTTAGTTGCCAGCTACTTAAGAAATTTTCAGCCTGGTCTAGCAACGATTGATTCCAGTAGATTGAGATGATAGATAACTGAACGAGTTCTTTTTACTTAAAATTAATTAATATTCATCTGTTGAGTTTATTTTTAAAGGAGTGATAGGGCAGGAACAACCTTCTAAAAACATCTTCATTGCTGAAACTTTTATCTCGAAAGGTTCTCTATATCCCAGAAATCCAACTAACTTTAAGAATAAAGTCTTCCTGTTTATTCTCCATTTTAAACGCGTCTCTCTTTCTTCCTCCACGAGTAAAATAATTAACATGATTGTTTTTATATCCATGTTACCTTTGTCTTGTAGACTATAGTCATTAATGAAGCTAGCTTACTTTTCTAATCGTATGCTTACCTAATTAAGGGAGAACACTGTGTGAAATATTTTGCGACATTGACTTCTATTTTTCCCCTGTTTCCATTTACCTAGATATCCTTCTACCAGTTGCAAGAAATCACTTTTTCAGATTTCATGGTTATGTATACTGAATTTTATTAATTCTAAAGCTTTTCCTATTAATGCATTTAATTTCTAAAGTTACGAAATCATTGAATATATGGCTTATTCCTCTAAATAGACACATAAAAATGAATTTAAATTTTATGGATTAAAATTTTTATAGTTTTGCCTCGTGTTTCTATACTTAGTGCAAAATATTTTGGTGATTTTTCCTCAAAATGGATTGGTAAAGTGTTAAATAAAGGAATATTTTGTAATCCTAAATAAGTTTGGAAATATTTAAGGGAATTTAAAATGGACAATTATTTTTTTTAATCAGATGGATAAAATGTTTTATCTTCTAACTCATTAACTGAAATAATACCTTTAGTAATATTGGTAAGCTGCCTTTATCAAATTCCGCATGTTATGTTTGAATATAATATGAATCGTATAGTATTTAAAAAATATAAATTAAAGAATAATTTATCACTAGAATATTTCTTATTTTACATGTGCGCTGAATGTTAGTATTCCTTTCAATAATTTTGAATTGTTAAATCAACGAGTATGTAAAAGCAGATTTGAGATATTTGGTTTCTAAAAGATGTAGGGAATCAGTAATTAAAAAGAAATAATCTACGACAATGGTTTCAGAAATAAGGATTTGAATTGGAAATAAAGATATAGAATTTCAATGAAGTATGTATTACAGAAATAAACTTTTAAAACAGATGTCATTTTATAAGAGAAAATACCTACAAGTTGTAAATTATTTCTAAAATTATGCATAAATTCTTGTTCCTTCATAATAATCTTTCATTACAGTTAATGTACACTAATATAGACGCGAACTATTTGTGCAAAATGTATACATCTAATTTTAATCTCTGTGTAAGAAAAATAAATAAATTTTATGCCTGGCACGATTTGTTTGTAGATAAAAATTCTGCGCCTTCTCCTCTCCAACAAGGTCTTAAATATATGATTTTGCAAGCAATGATTATATATGTTTGAATAGTATCAGCAAAATATCATTTTTTTTTTCTGCATATCCTTTTACAAAAGTTACATTGAGCTAAAATTAGTTCTTCGCGTTTAATCAACATTTTTTTTGTCACTAATAATTTTCTTCCCATTCAGATATGATTAAGTTTTATGTTATTTCGTTTATCAGATTTTTATTAGTTTCAGTTTTGGTACCCATTAATTAAAGCTTTGAAACTGTATGCAAATATTCTTTTCTGTGCTATCCTATTCTGCTTTAGCATACAGACAAACGAAATAATATTCAGTTTTAGCATACAAATAAAAAATAAAATAAAAATACTCTGAAGAAGCTTTTGTTAGAATTTTTTTAATCAGCAAAACATTAGCGTCAAAGAATTTTATAAGTTAATAATGTAATATTTTTAGCCATGTCCTTCATTTTTTAAAAATTTCAAATAAATTCTTATCGTAAATAGAAAAGGAAACGTTTATTTTTTTACAAATGGTTTCAATAAGAGAAATTTTTGGCGATAGAGCACCATTTTGTTCCACCTGTCATGTGAATTTTAATGTGAGGCACATCTTGGTTGAATGTCCTTCCTTTGATAATCATCGTCATTTTCATTTTGGGTCAAATTCTCTTAACCTAAAAGACTTGATTGGTGAAAAATACCATCCAAATGTTTTTAAATTTTTAAAATCAATTGGGATATTGATGTGTAGTTAACTTTTTTCTTCTTTTGTGATTAACTTTTGCTTATCATGTGTGTTTTGAGTTTAAAACCTGTATAGTTTTTTATTTAAATGTTTTCTATATTATTCTTTTAATTCAACAAAAGTCTGGCGCAGCTTAGCCAAGAGTGGCTCTTGTGCCAATAAATAACAAAAAAACCAAACCAAACCAATAAGAGAAAAAGTGGCATGCATTTGATGGTTCCATGAAAACGAATCCATTAATTTTGCTCAAACTGAATTTGCATATTGATATTGATTCTCGCTATATTAGTTGCCGCCAAATGCATCTAGTGTTACAAAATAATAATGATAATATATGTCTAAATTAATCAAAAATGGAAATAAGTAAAGTTGCAACCAAAATGGATTAGATCAACTAGCCCTTTAAATGTAAATTTCAAGTTTTAAAAAGTATGATATCAAAGTTTTATTTACGTTTTCAAGCAGTTCGTGAACACTTTATTCTACTTTCCCTATAGTTTTATTAGCAAAATAGTGTTTGAATTCTTTAATAATTTTTCTTCATTTTCAGTTTTTATATTCAGTTGCTTGTATATTATTTCAGAATGCCAATTTTGTACTATCTTGTATTTTCTTCACGAATAAACATAAATTTAGTACACGCAGAAAACGGGAAATAATGTCAATTTTTTTTTTACTCTGAAGAAATAAAGTCATACATAAGTGAATGCTAGAATATTAAATATAAATAAACTACCAATAAAGACAAAATATTTATTATTAATTTATTTATGGTACAGAAATTTAAAATGTCTTTAAAGACTGTCTCATTTCAAATGACAAGCATTGCTTGAAATGAACATATAAATATACAGCCTGAAATGAATTAAAAGTCAAAATTAAAGACTATTTAAATACAGAAACGGTAATTCATGAATAATACAAAAGGATTGGCTCTAGATATTTGACATATAAAAATTGATGTACGGGAAATAAATAAAATAAAAACAATATTTATTGATTTATCTGGATAAAATGTCTATTATTTTATCAAATTATTTACATTTAAAGAAAATTCTCCTGTAGCTCTAGCATATTTTAGAAATTTGACATTGAAATCAACAATTAACATTGTAAATAACTTTATCTACTCCTATTTGGTAATGTCAATATTACTTTAATAACTATACTAAATAATATTTTATAATACATCATTTTCTGTTATTTAAAGGCAAGACAATTGCCACTTATATTTTTACTCTAGATATTTTCAAAACTTATTATACATTATTTCAAAAATAAAATTTTTTTATAGATTTTTAAAAATTTGTCTTAATTTTTATTTTTATTTGATTATTTGATACTTAATTTGATTATAAAAGATGTTGAATGAAATAGAAGAATATATGTGAATAAGACTAAAAAAATTCTGTTAAACATAAAGTTATCTGTATCTAAATAGCTTCGTCTTTATGTACTAATTTTCACATTTAAAACATTCTTTAAAAATTTATGTTAAATTTTTACATGTTATGATTTTATGAATGAAGAATTTTACTTTGTTTTATTTTAAATCTTTCATTCTGAGTGCAATTCTTCCTCAAAAATGGTTTTTATAAAAAAATATCAATTCTTTTTATTTTTTATTTTCTTGAAATTTCTGCTTATCTTTGAAAACATGTTATTTTTCTTAAAAAAATTAAGCAAGTTCAGTAATTATTGTGAGCATTTTAAACAGTAATAATCGACTTACAAATATTCTTGTACATTTAATCTTGAAAATTAAATTTTAAATAACAATGAGTATATACAAATACAAATTAATCATACAGTACCATACTATACAATACAATTCACTATATAATGCAATAAAAATACAAATTAACTATAAAATATGTTACACGTTGGAAAGAAGGCCTTTTCTCTAAACCTCTGTTGGAAAATAAATGCTATTTAAGTCTTTGTGCACAGATTTTAGTCCATCATACCACCCATCATGCCATGTTGCATCATCCAATCATTTCCCATCATGCCTTGGTTTCCTAGATATACTGGAAGAGGTATAATTTTTGTGGTGTGCATTTGTTGGCCCATTTTAGCATTTTTCATCTCCTGCAATAATTTGGCGATGAGACCTGCAGCTAGTAATTGCATGACGCCAGCACTGCTTGATCCTCCACCACCCATTCCCATCATTCTGGGCTCAGCAAACTCAGGAAACATTGATGAGAATGATAATAGGACGGGTAGAAGCGTGAAATACAGGAATGTCGAAGTCATCATTAGAATTCTACAACCAACAAATAGAATAATAAAAAACACTTTTAAAGACACATCTTTTATTAGAATATAAAATATTTTTATTTCTTATTTCATTCTTATTAATTTCTTATTGTTTTCAGATCTTCTTTAGGCCATGAGATCTACAGTTATTTTTTAAACATCTACCAGGCTGAGTCACTGATATAAGATCAAAATTTAATTTTTCATTATTACTTACTGCTAATTTTGTTATGAAAATATTAAAATAGCGTCATTTCATTTCTCTAACCATATAATTATTAACGATTTTATGATATTACTTAAAATCAATTTAAAAAACCCATGACTATATGCATGGGACGTATTAAGTAAAATAAATCTCCTTAAAAATGCAGGAATAATTTCATTTTATTAATCTCCCAGCTTCATGAGAATTTAATTCAGGGAAATAATATAATTATATTAGTATACATAATTAAACAATAAAATCTAATTTTTTTCTGGTTCTTAACCGGAGAAAACGATAAATTATTAAATTTATCGAAATTATAATATAGTTACATTAAATCCATTAATTAGTGAAATTAAATCCATGAATCTTTTAGTCAATATTACTAATGATAATCCATAATTTCTTTAGTTGATATTACTAGAGATAATCCATAATTTCTTAGTCAATATTATTGAAGATAATTTATTATTCCTTCAGTTAGTATTACTAAAAATAACTCATCATTCCTTTAGTCAATATTACTAGATATTTAATCATTTTTTGTCAATATTACTAAAAAAATTCATAATTCCTTTAGTCAATTTTACTAAAAATAACTCGTAAAAATTTGTCACAGGGAATTAAATATCTTATTTTAACCCTTTTTTGCACTAAATGTTTTTTTTTTGGTAGGAGATAATTTGTTGTTTAAATTAATTATACACATATTTAAATATTGCAAGAAAAAATCCAATGTAAAATGATTATAACTATTAACATAAGTTTAAAAATACTCCAAGAAGAAAAAATGTATTAATGTAGGTAAATAAAAATACAAGGGGATTGATTATATGACACTTTATTTAAATAGAAAATAATCTATGATTCCATTTTCCTTCATAAGCATAAAGAAAAGATAAAATGATCTATGAATAATTATTGCTAGCTGGAATACCAAGAACTTCCACTATTGAAAAAAGAAATCTTTTAAGATAAGAACAAATATCGAAAATAAATCTTTAACGAGCAGAAATTGATTGTTCAATTCATCAAGTACTTGTTTCTTTTTGAAATTACAGAAAAGCTGCATGAGGAGTTCATAAATTTGAATAGTGGTCAGAAGAGGACTACGACTCGTGTGAAAGTCTATCGTCTCTGCAAATACTCATCTTAACTCATGACTCTTTAGATTTTAACATGCAATGCCGGTATGTAATTATCTGTGGAAAATGGTTTCCTACATTTCACTTTCAGGTCCCCAAATAGAGGCATCATCTCTTTCATCAAGATATTGCAATAGATAGCTTTAAGTTCAAATGATTGTAATTTAGATATTCGAAAAGAAGCCATAATTATTATTTTAACCTATAGAAACTGTAACAATTAATATTTCTAAAACAACAATCACAGTATTGCATATTTTTTCAATAAATAATGTCAACTGTGTTATGAATTTTATGAGTTAACAACTAGTAAGTTATGAGTTAACAACTAGTAAGAATAAGAATTATTGTAATACTTAGTAAAAGACTCTAATTTTCTATTAGTAGTAAGAATTACAAACACTGCAACATAAAACCCTGCATTTTAAAACCATTCAGTAAAAGTTTTTTAATATAGATTATTTTAATATTATGATTCAACATACTTTAAACATAACACTATAATTAATAAGCAGTGACCATGAATGCTTCGAATCAAGTCTTAAATGTTTGGTCAGTAGAATTTTTAATGTTTAAGCTTCAATTTTTCTTAAAGTTGATCGGAAAAATTTTTACAAGAATAATCGATACCATTTCTAAAATCCTAACATCATTAAGGTCGTTAATTTGCTTTAAAGTGGAAATCAGTATTGATTACTGCAATATGTAAGGAGTCCCATGCATTGGAATCATAGTGATATGAGCGCTGAGGAATGATAGCACAATCGAAAGAGTCAATCATTTCCGAAATTTCAAATTTCAAACTGTATCTATTAGTATATCAATATATATACATCATTTTCGAAGCTCTAATATAGCTTATCTTAAAGAGCTGGGACTCATCGTCTAATTTTAAATTTGTAATATTTTGGGAAGTGAAATCCCCAAAGGAACTTCTAAAAATCCATCTTAACTTATTTATTGTTAATTTTAATATTGATTTGCTGTTATTTATAAGTTATTGTTATTATAAGTTATTATTGTTATTTATAAGTTATTAAAATTGATTTGTTGTTATTTATAAGTAATTGCAACCAGAAAACTGAAATATTTACATTTTGTATGACTCATTTGCCAATGTAAGAATTTAACATAAAAGCAGTTTTCAATTCAATATTAATTTACAATCTCTGTATGAGACAAATAGGAAATATATGCTTTATAATTTTGGATATTGTTGGTTATTAAGAAACAGAAATGACATAAAATTACATAAACATAATGTGGGTTAGGAAACTTTAATTTCCAGGGACATATTTATTACAATACTTTACGAAAATGCAGAATAGAAAGAATTATGTAATTCAAATATTACATTATTATATTCTTTAAAAAGAAAGAAGATAAATATCTAGTTGTGAGATTAAAAGTTTTCATTCGAAATATTAAGAGTAAAAACGAGGAAAGTAGACATACAAACAGAAGCTAAATTTTTGGTAGACATTGTTCCTCTCTTCTGAAATGTGTTTTCGAAATTAAAATTTATTAATAAGCATTTAAATATTGTTAATTATATAAAAAAGCAATTGTTAATTAATATCAGAAAATAGCAAAACACTAGATAACAATGTATTAAAAATTGAAGGGCTCTTTATGAATGATACTTATTTTCTGAACCTAAGCTCTTTACACAAATGTAAAATATGATCTTATTTCTTATACGAGAGTTTTTCTATCAGATTTAAATCCTTTGATAAGACTGAAAAATTTTGAAATAAAAATAATATAAAGAAATTTTACTAAATTTTAGAAAATAAAGAGATAGAAACATCGTGCCAAATACTCTTACCTTTTCTCTGTTCCTGCAAAAATATCTATAAAGTAGTCCATAGCCCAAACTTATATATATGTAGTAAGATCATTCTATAAATAAATGGAAAGAAAAGAATGGTGAGATTTGAAGTAAACAGAGCAGTGACCTGAAGAGTCAATTGATGTCGGAGAGTTTTGTTGAGCTGTCCAGTTTTCGCCATTCTTTTATCTATAATCTCTTGTAAAACGTGGTATTTAAAAAGTTTTATTTATTTATACTTTTTATAGTTTTCTTTTCTGTTGAATATGGAAGATCAAGATAATCAAAATTTGTCATTTTTTTGCTTGGAAGTGTGGTTATTGAGAAAAGTTTGAATTCTTTTATAATGTTTATGCTTTGATAAAGAGATAGAAAAACTGCAGAATTCTATTAATAGTTATTTTTTAAGTTATAAGTATACATGTGCAAAATTTATATTCAGAGTACATGGAGAGCTTTACTAAATATGAAAATGGTGTTTTCCAAATTTATTTCAAATTTTTATTTTTTTTTCTATCTACCATTCGTCATGATTTCAACTCAATCAATATTCAGTAACGTTACCGTATGGATTAAATATGTTAACTTTAAACTACATTTGCCTAGAAATTGTTATTAGTGAACTTGTGAAAGTTTATTGGTTGTATTTTATTATGTCTTGAGACAATAAGATTACTTTACATCAAAATATTTTTTCATCATTTATTAATTATAAAAGCTTTTTTTACAACTTAAAATATCCATCATAAGAGTCATTAAAAACTGTTATCATTACCAGCTATTTATAAGGTTATCAACAATCTTTTTAATTTCGCAAATAGTAGTTATAAACATGATGAAACTTTCTAAAAATTTTATTCTAAGAAAATTTCCTTTATTTTTTAATTCTTTTATTTTTATTTTTCTTAAACATTCGTATTTTTTGTAAAACTCTGTTTGGAGAAAAAGAAAATTTACATCAATTTCTTTAATAAATCATTTTAAAAAGATAAATTTTATTTTTCTGAAATTTAATTACCAAATCATTAAATTTATGCGTTAGAGACTAGTTTTAAAAAATTGCAAATGGATTAAAGTAAAAGAAGTTTAAGTATGGCAAAATGTAAACAATGTAGTATTTTCTGAAGTTAAAACTGTAATGCTTTGTGATTATTTGGGTTTTGCTTGTGAAATAAGAAAAAAAAATTAAACACCACTTATGATTATAATTTTGAAACACATAGATTATATAGCAAAATTGTTCTCTATTTCATTCATTTATGTTTGACCATTTTTAAATTAGGAAATTAAAATTATTGAAAAGAGTGAAGAAACTCTTTCTGCAATTATTAATATTTATTTAATAATTTCATGAATTGTGTGAAATGGAGAACTATATATAAATATCACTGTGTTAAGTTTTCAATATCATTGCGTATAAATAATCTTTCATAGAAATTTTAGGCATGCCCTTTTCGATAGTTGATTGTTGCATCAGACTTATAACACAGATAAAAGATTAAAATTATGAATTGACATTCAATAAGAAAGTTTCTCTAAATGAAAACAAAAATTTTCCTTGGAGTTAATTTAACCAATACATTCAATGCAGGATAAAATTATTAAATCTAATTCTTTTATCCTATTAGTCAGATAATAAAATATTTTTAATACATTAAAATTTTTAAATAAGAAAATTCTAATAAATTATAAAGTTTTAAAACTCTCTGTTTTAACCCAACCAAGTAGTGGATATCGAGACAAGATGTTGTATTTTTGGCAGTTTTCTTCTATATGGACCCTGAAATAATCTAATAATAAAAATAATAATGGTAAAAAAATTTAATAATTTGATCACAATTTTTTTTTGTTATAAAGTTAAATGCACTGAGAAAATTATCATGAATATCAGTAATATGATTGCAAGAACATATAAAAAACAAATTTCTTAAATTTTCAGCAGTATATTTATAAACTCAAACAACATACAATTTTTTATATCCTTTAGAGCATATTTTTCTATTGGAAGCTTTAAACATTTAGAAATTTACTGTCTGGACACAATTAAAGTAGCTATTCTCTATATTTAAAAATTAGTCATTTATAAGATATTAGATGCACAAGCATTCCAAAACCTTTTCTTTTTCATTTCATACTATCAAACTAAAATTTATTGTATGATTTTACTACTTTTTTACCAAAACTAACATTTCAACATTTTTTAGACAAATATAATAAATTTTATAAATCTTATATTCAGTGAAATTTAGAATGAAGTTAATGAATTTTAATTTTAATTCCTATTAAGCCTTGCTTACAGTAATAAGGCTCTATTTGGGAATTTTTCTAGATGAGATTTGGCTTATTGAAACTATAACTTCAGAATGCTCATTCATCAAAATATTAAAACGCAATAATTTCGAAACCTTCGCTCAACTTTTATGGTAAAAAGCTTTTGTTGTTGCTCAGCCGGTGATAACAGGGTATTCACTTACTGACCATAAAGTCAGGTTTTTATTTTATATAGATTTACTAATAGACATATATACATATAACCAATAGGTTGAAAAAATTTATTTCAAATTATTTTAAATTAAATTAACAATTAATAAATTAAAATTTCAATTTGTATATATAAAATAATTCTATTTATGTAAGTTTTTCATAGTAAAATCTAATTTTTATTTACTGTT
>JAPMOQ010007964.1:310132-346958 GCA_026543055.1 Argiope trifasciata | reverse complement strand
ACACACACACACACACACACACACACACACACACACACACACACACATATATATATAGACACACACACACACACACACACACACACACACACACACACACACACACACACACACACACACACACACACACACACACACATATATATATATAAAACCAAAAACATCTTTCCGCGAGTGATAGCTTATGTTGAGCAATGTTTTTTTTATTATGAAAGCATGACTCTATATAAGAATGTCAATCAATTTCACTTCTATCCGTGCATTAGCATATATTTGCCAGATGAAATCAGATCTAACACTGAATGTCTAATGTCTCGTGACTCCGAAAAGGGATCAGTTGATTTCAACTCATGACAGATTTGAAATAGTTGTTATTGATTTAGAATTTTCTTGGCCGACGAAATGTCAAAATAGCTTACGTGAAATGACAAATGTTTTCATTTTATTTTGACATTACGTTCATATTCTTATGTGAAGCTTATTACTTACAATGCCAAAAAAAAAAATCCAAGAAATGGATTTTTTACATGCATGAAAAGTGGTGAATTAATGCGAAGATGATTTGTCATGTAAATCTATAATCTTCATTAACGAATAATGTGAAAATATATTATGCTGATTTAATTATTTTTTTATAATGACCAAATTTCTTATATTTTAATACACTTCTTATCTTAGTATTATTTTTTAAGTGCATATTTATGCCAGTATAAAAGAAAATGCTAATTAACAAGAGAAAAGAATAAAATTTTAATATCAATTTATTTTTTATTTCTAATATCCAATAGTAAATTTGAAATTAAATTTTCTCTTTAATTCGTCAGTCAATATCTTGGTTGTTTGTTTGAAGCTAATGGATCTTTCTAATAGAGTAATTGTCTAATTAGTATTAAGAATCGATATAAAACAAAAAAATAACAATAAATATGATATCTATAAAGTAGAAGTCATAAAAATATCAGAAGATCTTTCAGAAAAAAAAGATCAAAAACGTTATCAAACACATATATTTGCATTTCAAATTATAAATCATTTTTTCTTCAATAAAATTTCATTCCTGTTTGCCTTACCTGACATATGTCAGTTTGAACAAAAAAAATTAGCAAAGCAATTGAATGCTGTTTGAAAGTTATACAAAAGAATATTCAATATTTAGTTCATCTGTAAAATAAATCCTCGAAAGTATTTTGCGTAAGTATATATTCCCAACGTTTAAATTATACATGAATTGCATGAGAAACTTCTAGGAATTTAGATCACTATCAGGAGGTCATTAACATTTGTTTTTGTAATTTAAAGTAGAAACAAATCATAATAAAAGTATAAAATGTTTATTTCAGATTTAATGAATTATTTCAAAATATTTATTTCTAAAAAAGAATTGAACTTTTCTGAAAAAAATGCTGATTGCTAATTTATATAAAGAACGAACTGAAGAAGAACATTTCATGCAGAGAGTCTTTTAATTTAATATTGAATTTTCAATAGAAATTCAAAATATGACTGTTTTTTAAGACATCTAAGAAAGATAAAACAAAACATATTGCTCGATAAAATATATATAAAGTCTTTTAAGAGAAAGGAAAGCTTTGTTAAAAAGAGTATATAAAAATGAGGTTGAAAAAAAGAACTAAGAATTGACGAAAAAAAGGATATCTAATTAATCAGTTAACAAAAAACATTAATGATAAAATAGAAGAAAAAATGATCTGAAACATAAAGTAGAGATAAAGTCATAAAGTAACGATAAAATGTTTATAACCCAACAGCTGCAAACTTAGGAAGCCAAACTAGAGGATTGGGAGGCAGCTTTCAATCCTTCAATGTTAATTTTATCATTTATGAACTCTGAAGGCGCTTATTTAGAATAATTTTTTTTCTCCCTCATTGCACCAAGAATCTGGGCGAAACCAAACAAACTATAATAGTACAAATATTAATATAATGCAAGATACAGGTGAATATGATCCAAAGTAAAAGGTTATGTTATATCACAAGTCACTTAGTATACCATTGAAAATTAAATTAATACTATAACCTATTAATTAATTCTCTTTATCTTAATCTAATAATGAAAACTTAATAATATAGTATCTTTAATTTATCTTTAACTTGTAATAACTTTTCTTAATAATAAAAATTGGATTGAAGTTTCATAAAATATGATGCTTATAAATAAAATAAAGATATACATTGATAATTTTTAATTAAATAACAGAACAAAAAATAATGTCAAAATATTACTCTTTTATTGCCGATGCATATTTAAGCGCCATCTGTCGTTCAAAATAAAAATCAATATCATGATAGTATTTTAATAAATACTAGAGGTATATTGATAAAAAAAAATATTGAAGTGGGGCTATAGAGCTTATGAGCAAAGAGGTATTCTCTGAAAAAAAATATTTAAGAATGCACACAGCTGATACTTAAATTTTTTTAAATATACTTACCGTTTCTTATTACAGTAAGAAGCAAAAAACTATTTTAATTTCAATTGTTAATGCAATTGAAAACTTTGATAAAATCATAAGAAATATTAAAAATTAATTTCGTAGTGTGAGCTCATTCTTGCGTTTGCATATACTTGCATAATAAAACAATTTTTCAAATGTATATTTTTTTAAAGAATGGCTATAAAAATCAAATTTTTATAAAGCATATACGTGAAAATAGAAAGCAGACAATTTTTTTTTAACATCCTATCATAATAATGGAAGTTTTTTTTTTCAGAAACCTCACATGTTAATAACCAGGCTTTCTTCCCCATCATATACAATATTTTAATAGAAGGCAGCAATAATCTTCAGGGAAATCATAATTTATTATTCTTAAAAATTTCTTAGATTTTTGTTAGAAGTACCGAAAAAGAAGAAAACATGATCTGAATTACAAATAATAACAATATATATAGTCATGTTAAAAATAAAACTTCTTTCACTTTGCAAAGTATTACTATTAGGTTGTAATTTCGATCATATTAGCAGTCATTTTAATATTAGACTTAAAATAAAATTTAGATAATTTCATTAAAATATGTTAGTGTAACAATAATTAAATGATCCTCATGAGGAACCATGCACTTTTCGGTTAAACTTGAGAAGAAAATTTAGTGAAATGAATAGTGAATCAGTAAAAATCGTCACAGAAATGTATTCTTTTCTTGAGTGATCAATAGATGGCGCCTTAAATTATTTTTCATAATATAAATGCTTGAAAACAACATTTTTTATGATGAAGTTTAAAATTTCATTGAATTGTGAGGAGGAAATTGGGCTCCGAAACAACTCGTAATATCTTGAATAATTAGCAAAATAACTCATCTTATTAATTTAGTTATGAAATTTAGTATGTAAAAATGCTTTTATATATATATATATATATATATATATATATATTCTTTTATACTTACATATGGATTCCATTTGTTTTATACTTATGACTTTTTTTCTTTTATTTTCTTTCAGAATAATCTTATATTATCAAAAATATGTCATCCTATGCAGGCCTTTTCTAAAATTTAGAAGTTGAATCCAACTTTGTAAAACTATATATTCTAAAAACTTTTTTATAGATTTCTTCCATTAGGCTTCTTTTCTCACAAAAATATTCCTAGGTTTTTTTTTTTCCAATATGGGGAAAAAATCGAGATATGTCGTTTTACAGATTGCTAACGTTTAAAAAATTGCTGTAGACCAATTTTAATTTCGAAAATATCTTCTTGACACTTTTGAGTTGAAAGATTGTTGATGTCTATTTAGGAAAATGTTTGCGTAATTGTTTTAGAAAAGATTCAAATGGCCATGAAGATTTTTCTACTTTTCAATATCAGAGAGATATTGAAAATTAGAAAAATCTTCAACCTATTATTGGATATTTTAAGAAGTATTGGATCGAAGTATCTGATAATTTACGAAGACAAGAATATAAAGCCGAGAATATAAGTTAAAGCCCTAATTTCTTTAGTTGATTGGAAAAAAAATGTGATCTTTTTCAGACCATATCAAAGATAGCATGCAACTTTTAAAAAACGCATAATATTTAATTCCAAAAAGTAGAGAACACAAAATAGACATTATTTTTTAAAAAATGGTAAAATGACTGTTTATATTACATGAAGAAAAAATTTTCTTAAACTAATCTTATATGTTATTTCTAGTTAATTTTTTTTTTTACTTTTAATTCTTGGATAGTAAATAATGTAGTGGATTTGGAAATTGAGTCCTTTTAAATTATTTTTTAGAAAATTTAGGGAACGTCTGAGATTTAAAAAAAATACCAATACAGACAAACAAAGTGCAGGAAAATCACTACTGGATTAATTACCTTTTCAATCACAGTTGTTAACAGCTTGCTTGCAATTTTCAAGTCATTCAAAATATTAATTATAATATGTGAATGTTGTTTTGGGATTTACTCTAAGGATACAATGATCAGTTAGTCAAAGAAACCACTTATAAATTCATTTTGTCTTTCTTTCTACGTAATTGAGGGCCGTGGTAGCCTGGTAGGTAGAGCGTCAGTCTCGTACCCGAAAGGTCGCAGGTTCTGTCCTCATCTTGGCCAAAGACCGCCGTATTGGCTAATGGCAGTTGGGGCGCATTAAATATGTCGAGTAATAAGTTCCAAGTTCCCATAACAAAACGATACCTCTGGGGGTACTGAATCAGGGATGAGTCGGTCTCTGATTTAGACCTAAATTCCGACTTGATTATGGATGAATGCGTGTATGAATGAATTCGACCACCCACTAAAAAGGGTTGTGTCGTGTGTGTGAGCTAGAAGTCGGACTTCTGCCCTCTGGGTGCTCAGGGGTCTTTACCCTCAGAAGCTACTGCACCCCCTTTCCGTGAAAAACACGGATACGACAACAACAATAACAACATTCTACTTAATTTATTATGCGAAACATTGAATGAATAGTGTATTAAGCACTTGACAAGATAAGAAGAGTAACAGAAAAGCAGGCAGAAGCAAAATTTCGGGAGTTCCCAGTTTCAAAAGAAAGTCTGAATTAGAGAGAAAGAGAAACGCACATTGCAGGTCACACAGTAATCTCAACTACAACAGATGTAAGGATAAACTAAAAATGATTTTGAAATAAAATTCTTAAACTTGATTTTGTATTTGGTTATTATATTTTTAAATACTTCTTGAATCTTATATTTCTCTAATAACGAAGAATTTTGGAGAATTAAAATTGGTTGATCTTTTCTATATCTCTTTCATAGTTTTCCATAGTAACGATTTTTTTTTGCTTTTTATAATAATTTAAACAATATTAGGGAAAATATATGAATGAAAATATATTTGGTAACAAATTAGGAATATAAATAAAAGCAAAAATTAAATATTATTTCCCGTTTCATTTTTTCTAACATTTCTAAATGTGCTTATATTATTGATTAATTGCTCTGCTTTGATACATTTATTTTCTTTTTTTTAATAAGTTACGAGATATAAAATTTGAACGCTGACAGAAAGTAATTTTTATGAAATGATTAATAAAATTTAAATCTTTTTCTAACATTCATACTAAATTTCCCTTTAGATGGATAAATAGAAGCAATAATAAATTCTTTATTAAAAAGTATCTTTGAAATTATTTTCAATAGTCTTCAATTTGATTTTTCCTTTTAAGGAATAAATTCAATAATTTTATTCATCAAAATTGATAATTTAATTCAAATTTTGGAAACTTTTTTCTTCATTTTTCAGTAGGTGATGTTTTTTTTTCCCAACAAATTTTATGTTAGGCTTTACAATCCATCACATGACATTGAAAGCTACAAGTGTATATCTGTTTTAGAGATTGGTATTTATATTTCCCACTTTATTTACGTTTGGATCCCCTGTATCGAAATCTGGCGGCTTTTAACAATGGAAAGTGTTAACAGATGGTGGACACTTGTCTGGAAATGTATCTTATCGTGAATGGGACAGGAGAACATTACATTATTAAAATTTTATATTTACTTTTATCAATAAATACTTTCAGCGTTTTATTTTTGTTTTTTAAATAATAGAATATTAATAATCCTCTTACAGAAAAGTAAGATTGTCTTCATGCTATGTTCTTTTATGAACTTAGTTAAAGAATGTTAACATGATATTAGATAACAATTTAGCAAGTATATTTACTTAGTAATTAAAAGTTTTAAGACAAATGGTTACTTGTGTATCATTAAAAATCTTATAAAAATTAGGAGCCACAGCTGTTTTTCAATTTAATTTCAAAGAATGATATATGTAACTATAATAAATAAAATACAGCTTATTAGAAAATATTATCCCCAAATACTTTATTTCTATTTTGAAATTTCAGCTTTATGGTAACCGAAGAATATAGCAAATAAAATTTCAAGGAAATATTTCTGTTAAATGTGCAATAAAAACTATTTCCTATCAAAAGAATGCAACTGAAGGGTTAAATCCCAGATGAATAATAGATTTCAACTTTCATGCTGAACTCTCATATATATTTACTTATAAAAACACAAACAGAAGAATTTCAGTCACTTTAATGCAAAGATAAACTCTTTGTTAAAATCTCTCTGTTTTCAATTTCAACGTCTATGTTGCATATTTAAATGTTTGGAATCTATCATACAGCTATAATTAAAGCGTGTGCTTATATGTATAATTATTTTGAAACTATTCTTGATTTTTCTCTATTAAATAATAAATTTTATTTAGATTCAACGTAACTTAGGTTCATATAATCAGGTCTAAACGAATTAAGAGTAAGTTATACGTCTGATATGATCTGCTTTTCCCTTTGTTTCCTTTTAAAGCAACCATCCAACCAAATTTAATCTTGTGCCTAAATTATTTTCTTTGTATTAACTGTACCTTCAATATTTCTTTTGATAAAGAATGATTTTAGAATAAGTATCTGTCTGTGTATCTATTTGAATATTACGATTTAAATTTCAATATTATTTGAAAAAACCAAAATCTTAACAATTATTTTTCAGTTAGCTTATACTTTTATCAATAAATCTCTTACAAAATTAGATATGTTGTTCAATCACATTTCCATTACATAAAAATATTGATTACATACTTAAAAAAAAATATGTATTTCACCTCTTTGAATTTATATCTTTCAACAAAGAGTAATTGAAAATTTTTACAGATATGAAAAAGACAAAAATTACTTTTCTACAGGAAATTACGAACTTTATTACACTTTACAGATATTAATGTAAATTTACAGTGAGGTAAAAAATGTACAAAAAATTAATTCAGGGAAACATTTAGCGACCATGGTGGTGGTTCATTTCCTGGAGGAGCTTGACCACCAAACCTGCGGCCAGGATTTCCATGATGTTGTTTTCATTCCTGTGGTGGTGGGCCGACACCATAAAGCTGCCTTCTTCCAAGAGGACGCAGCTGAGGAACAAGACGGCGAACATGGCGGAGAAGAAAAGAGTGCAGAATTTCATCTTGCAAGATTCTGGAAAAGAAAGAGTGAATATTAATTTTTGGAAGTTTTAAATACTATATTTTTAATACATATGAATCTCCTATTAACACATTTTTAAAAATATTCTATATTCCATATAGAAATTCTATATCCATTTAATGAAAAGAAATTAATTAGCTTTTTAAAAAATTAGAATTAAATATAGAATTGAATACAATTTAAACAGCAACGAAAATCAATTCTATATTTCCTTGTAACAGATTGGACTATTTTTTTTTCTAACGTTCTCCTGTCCTGTCTTGCTCTTGTAAAAGTGATTTACTTATTTTAGTTGGCTTTCCTGAAGAAGTGTTGCCTAAGGAAAGTAAAACTTCTGATGAAGAAAAAAAAATGTGCCAATAGCTATTAAAATTAAGGTGCTATTTAACATTTCTTTATTGACTTCTATATCAAGCTGTAGTGCTTTACAATTAATCTCTAAACTCAAAGTTGCAAAAAAAAAATAAAAAAAAAATAAAGACAGAACATTTTTTGCCCTCAAGTTTTATGAATTGGGATTAAATTAGACAAACAGATTTCCATTGACGTGATTCGTAATAGTTTTGATCATTCAAAATTTTGAAGTTGAATACTGTCTTTGGCCATTAGCCTTACTTACTATGTGTTTGAGAAATCATGTTCGATCAAGAAACTGACAATTTTTTAAAAAGTGTCTTTGTTTTAACGAAAGAAGGCGTAAAAGGAATATCATCAAAATTTTGAGGTTAGATTTTTTTTATGACCCCAATATTTAATCTTTCTACATTTCAAATATAATAAATCAGTAATTGATAATATTTATTTAATTTCTTGAATTCCATCGACATTTTTAATAATTTAAATAAAAATCAGTTTTAGATTTCACGGACATTTGTCAACATCTTTTTCCAAAATAGCAACAATAGTAGATACATAATAGAAATCTTTTAATTTATTCTATTCAAACTGATCTGAAAACTAAATTTAAATAAACACCTTTGCACTTTAATCGCTTTTTTGTAAGTAACTTATTCATTTAATTATATTATAATGAAAGTTAATGAAATAATGATATTCATTTGTATTTCTACAGATTAAAATAATTGTAATACTGCATCTGTTTGTTGAATATTGGTATATGTAGTTTGATGAATATTTATATCTAATATTCATAGATACATTGTATATGAATATCAGAATATTAATCAGAATAAAAGAATATATATTAAATGATTGTTATATAACAAACTCTACACAGAAAACAACTTCTACTTCGATCATGAAAGATTGAAAAAAGAAAGAAATGAAATAGGTAACTCAATGAAATAAACTCTTCAAGGTAAAGGACGAAATTAGACCAAATCCTTAAATTGATAAAAAAAAGGAAGGAAAGTGTCATAGTATAGAAGCAGTCAGTGAAATGGAACTAATTCAGATGGATGAAAAGTGTATTGAGAGCAGGCAAATTAAACATCCAAAGATACCCTGGCTAGGAAAACTATGAAGGGTTTTACTTCATGAACTTTAGAGTAAAAGAATAATCGATTTTTTTTCCATTTAAAATCGAAATTCCAATAAAAGAATTAAGGTGCTACTGAACTAAGTTAATCACTCAGTAAGTTAGATGAGTTTCTATGTAAAAAGAATAATTAATTAAGGTACAACAATAAATGATAAAAATTACATTCTTTTTTTTAAAACGAAACTGATGACTTTTAAAAAATAATAAAATCAAGTATTATTTTTAAGTATGACTAGCAACAACTTTAATTTTTATAAGTTACACAATCAAAATAATCACTTTTTATAAATTTTCGTGGTTCCTGCTTCACTAAAATAATAAAATCAACAATTATTTTTTTGCCAGATTTCTAATTAGCAATAAATAAATCAAGCAATGCAATTTAAATGCCTAATATAAAAAAATTAAAATTTATTAAGATAAAAAATAATAAGAGAAGAATTTATTGTTTGAATGCATTCTTAGGAAACAAGTTGTAAATGCAGTTTTGATGTATTCAATATAAAGCGTTTTTCATTGCAGTAGCTCAATAATATTATACCTAATCGAGGCATCTTAAAAGTTCCATGATGCTACTTTTTTCGCAAATCAAATAAATTTATTTTTTGTCAAACTAAATAAAAATATAATAAATTTAATATTTTTTTCAAATTAAAATTTTAAATTTATAAAATAAATATTCTGCAAAACATAACACGCAAATGATGCTAAAAACACTTGGATTTTTTAGTAAAAGTAAAGCTAGGCATCATTTTTCATTTATATTTATAATAATGAAACAGTCTTTTGTGCTTACTAATGTTTTAATAAATAAGTACAAAATGTAATGCAGTAAATCAATAAATAGTAGGCAAAATATAATATTAAATCTTGAAAATAGAAACATTTCATACAAAACAACATAAAAATTATTAGTAAACAACATATTTTGCCATGAAATAATTAAAATTTAAAAAATGAATTTTAGCAACTATATCTTAATTAGAAAATCATAATAACTATTTGTGAAGAAGGATATTCTTAATACATATTTCATATCAGAAAAAATTATGACATAGTTCGTTGAGTATGTTAACACACTTTACAAAGCCATTATTTATTACAAAAAGCAAAAACTTAAAAAAAAATTAAAATAAATTTTAAGTACACAATTTTTTTTAAAGTATTTATCTGTATCTGTAACTGAAAGTGTTTTAGAGGAAATAAAAATAATCCGTTAGCATAAACTGATGAATGTCAAAAAATTATATTGGTTTAGAAATATCCTAATATTATTATTCCGAGAATATGTAAAATCTTAAATGAGAAAAATTCAAACTGATATTGAATTAAAAAATTTTATATCATAATTCTTCTTTTTAATCATTCTTAAACTCCAAATAAACTGAAATCTTCAAAATAAAAATGGAAACTGTCTCCCTAAATATGGATAGCATTCCTTAAATCTGATAACATACACAGGAATTTATGATATATTTAAATTTAAAACTTAAAAGTACTGTTAAATCTTTTAACTTATTGAAATAATTTCTAAAAATGTTTACCCATTTTTCAATATTTACGGTTTTTAGTTATATTATTATCTCCAAGAAGGCAAAAGGTTTTTTGTGGATTTATAAGAAGTAACTTTTACATTATTTCACTTACTTTGAGTAAAAATCCAAAACGACTCAAAAGCTCGAAAAGCACACAGTGATGAAGTTACTTCATTCTATCCACCTTATATACATCCCAGAAATATCCTTGATCCTTTAAAACTGAATTCACTTTTGTTTTTCTTTTTTTTTCATTTTATGAAAAAACAAAGAAAAACATTATTTTGTTTCTTCCCGCTTTTAATGCTATTTAATCTTTTGGGTTCCCGCCCCTTTTCGATCTTTTAGACACAACCGTGATTGATCTGTTGAAAGATTTGTTAATGAGCTTGTCTAAAATAGATTATACCAAAAATCACTCGAAATTGTTGTACCAAACTCTGTAACCCCACGCTTGAAGAACTTTTCTCTAAGCGGTATCATTTCCTAGAAAATACGGATGGATTTATTCGTTGCTCTACAATATTTACTTTCATTTTTTCCGGCATTGAACGCTAATGAGCACAATTTTTAATGCAAATAATGTGGTTTTTCTGTTGTAAGGGGAAGTTTAATGTAGACATTATACAATTCCACGAATACACTATAGAGATAATACTATTGTTGGAATTTCTTTTTGATTTTTTGTTTGATTGAAATTATTTTGAGTTAATTTATCTGATTTATTTAAATAAAGCCTACATATTTTTATGATGTTATTGATGGTAGTGAAATTGTTTAATCTAAGATAACATTTAAACCAATAAATATTTTTATAGCATTAGGATGCATAAATTAAAGTTGTTTTCAAGAAAGGAACTCATTAAATTCAAATTAAAGAAAAAAGTATTTACATTTTTACAGCCATGATGGAACTATAATTTGCTGTGGAATTGTATAAATGTATGTTATATGAAACTGCCATATGAGTGTCATTTTCTGAGTTTCGTCTTTGCTGTTCTGAACTACTACACAATTAACTGAGAATTTAATTAATTTTGGAAAAAATGCAGCTGAAAATATATTCGCTATATACATAGATATATATGTGTGTGCACATTTGAGTGTGCGTGTGTGCGGAAAGGAATATGTGTCTGTGCAGAAAAGAATATGTTTGTATGCTAGAGAGAGTGAGGAAAGTAATTAAATAATGATTATGTAATTAGAAAAGAGTTCAGATTTTTTCTAGTATTTAAATTTATTATTTCTGAAAAAAAATATTGAAAAATTTTGCTGTTAAATTCCACAATTTATATGATGATATTTGTATATGGTAGATGGGATATGGTTGAAAATACGAAAGGTAACCTCCCTTCCATATTAATTCTTTAATTTCTTTCGAAATCTATAACAAGGGCTTAAGATTATTAAATGTATAACGTATAATTACAAATTCTATATATATAATTAAAAATTGATGATGAATTCTTGTATCTTTCTACTAGTTGAAAACTTTTTTAATGCTTTGTCAGATTTTATGCTTAAATGTCGTTTTCGAGATTGTAGAATCTACAAAATGGAACACGAAGTGCATCGCAACTCCTACATATTTGTCCACTTTCCATTTCAGTTTTCTCTTGATGGGTTTGGATTTCTCACCATGCAAATCCCAATTGTCAAAACTCTCTTTAATTAAAATTTTCGGCAAGATTGAAATCCTAACAAATCTCTAGTATCTAAATAATATTATTAATTAAAATAGGGTAATGATAATTTAATAAGTTTAATAATGCTTCCATGAAAAGAAGAATATTTATTTAAATCCAAATGACATATTTTGAATTAGAGAGAGATTCAAATAATTCGATTATTGACACTACGGTAAAATATTCTTTTTTTTATTGATTAAGTAAATAAAAATATAGATTAAGGCCTTTATATAAAGATTAATTTTTGTTTATTTGCCCTTCCGAGTTATTAATGTTTCTTAAGTTAAAACTAATATTTATATTTTACAATCGCTATAATTATAATTGTACTTATTTAATGCAGAATTCAACAGTTTATTATGCTCAAACACAAATTACATGGTTTCGAAGTCCCCACAAATCATTAAGTTTAATATTTTTGCCAATATTGATATTAAAATTGTTTTCTTTGAAGGTTAACTCCGGATTAACGTTTTAACTTTGTATTAAATTTTTTATTTTGTAGAATAGAAGCTTGTTCATTTGCTCAAAATTTAGAATTCAAACTCACATTTGCTCCCAATTTTATTTTTGGTACAATTCGGTTTTAAAGGCAACCGGAACGCGGCAAGAAAATTTGTTGCCAAACTTTAAAAATATACTCAGTTGCATAAATATATAAATATAAAATCACGAGCAAATCATATGTTATGTAGTTTGATGATTAAAATTGCCATATTGACGAAATATTTTCTTGTCGCGTTTTGGTCACCTTTACTACTGACAAGTATTATATTTTTCAGTTATAGATTTCATTAAACTCCAGTTTTCATTCGCAACAAATTACAAAATGAACAGCATGAAACAAATGCAATCCATGTCAAAAGTTTAATATTCAGAGGAAACAATATTTCCAGCAAGCAAACTAAAAGTAGAAGATGATTGATATTGCATATCCTTTTAAGAAAAAAAGAAACCAAAGTGATGTTTCAGATTTAGATGTTACTTGACAGGATTTAAAATGTTGGAATTCAAACTTGTCAGCATTTTAGCAGTAAAAAAACATTATGCCCAGAATTTACCTGTAGCATGGATAGTAATAGATTTGTTATCAAATTGGTACTTAATTGTACTTATGTTACATCATTAAGACATTAAAATTTCCTTTATAATTCCCTATATTTAATTGATGACTCTCAGAATATTTTGAAGATGGTATAGTTTCGCTTTTTATTGAATTAAAATTAGCGTGTTGGATAAATTTAGAGTTTATGAGGAAATATTCCTCTAAAGGAAAAAATCTCATTTTTCTTATTTGTTTGATATCCTTATTTTCCCAAATGTGCTCTGCAGTCAACTCACCGCTATATGAGCAATGCTTGTTCCATGACGTGACATGGAAAATTGAAATTGCGTTTTTTGTCATTTTTTATTCATAAGATGAGAAAATCTTGTTTTTGTTAAACAGTTTGTGATCGAGATTTGATGAAGTTCATGTTATAGACAAGGTTAAACCTAAAAAAAAATCCCTTTTTTAAAATTATGCCTAATAACATTAAACTCCGAAATGTAGCCAATTTGTAAAATGAAATTTCGAATGGTATTTTTACATTAAAATTGTAACTTCTATAGAACTTCAGAAGGAATATTTCTATAAAAATTTCTGGCATCTCTTCATTCGAATGCATCTTTTTTTAAATCAAATCTTTCCCTTAAAAATAATCCAAACAAGAATAGGCAAAATGAATAGAGCAAATGTTTAATTTTGAAATCAAATTAATATGAAAGTCGATGTAGAATACTATGCCTGATTATTTTTTAAGTTCATCCTATTTAAAATTATGATATTTAATTTAAGCACCATCAAAACATTTAAAAAGAAGTAATAGTTATCCAACTAGTATCAGACGATTTTTTTAAAGTTAGAATACGCTATCATCTGATTCGAAACCGAAATTAAAAATTACACTATTGTTCCCATAGCTTTTGGATTATATTACGGAATGATAGTAAGTTTTCTTGACACGATGAGTTTTTTTTTCCTTTTCTTTTTTGATATTGATTTTAGATTAAATTAGAATGATACATTTTATTTTAATTTGGAGCTGTGAGGTTTGTTTTATTATGCTTAGTAGAGTATAATATTGCTTCTTTTTGCTCCAACGTTCCTTATTTCAGTGAAATCAACATCAAATCGAGCATAAGCAAAAACAACAAAAGTTTTTGTGTCTAAAAGCATGCAGTACCTTTGTTTTATATTCAGCGATAAAGAATTGTATTTTAATTCAGTTTCGCTTATTCTATTTTCTAAATAACATTCCTTTTGGATCTTTTACTTTTTCGAATGTGATGCACATGACCATTACAATCAATTGTCTTTATAATCGGTAAAAAATGCAAAGTCAAACTTTTGACGAATCTACACGTTTCAAACCTTTTTGAATTCAAAAAACGCTTTTTTTTATGTATCTCTGTCTGTATTAATCTGTCTATGAACACACAATAACTAAAAAATGCTCTAAGCTAGATAGTAGAAATATGATATATGGGTTTATAACAAAATTTTACATTTAACTCAATAATTGTAAAACTAGGAATGTAAAATTTGGGACATAGGCTTGGTATCAGTTGCTTATTAAATTTTGTGCCAAATCCATCAAATAGTTGACTATCTATTTGTTTTTGCTTTCAGAAGGGTAAAATGGCGAAAATTCATAAGCGTAATGACTGAAATCAAGAAATTCGGTATGTTATCTTGTAGTTACAATCGTATTTTTTTTCTTTTTTGAAGAATTAAATTTTAATTGCCATGCAAAATTCTTCCCAAATCAGATATTTTCGAGATAGATTCAGGTCAAAGATCTATATTTTTTAGCTTTCATTCCCCAATGTCAGATAATGTATTCGGAGCTTTATTCAAAATCCAAAATTTTTTGTGGACAATTTTGATTAGATATTTTGATTAATATTAATATTTTGTTAGAGTGAATGCATTGAAGTCCCTGGAGGTCTCCAATATATTTCCTTTTCCTAGAAATGCTGAAGAAACTGAAAATAGACACTCAAAATATCATTTCATCTTTTGTTCAAGGAATCCGGTTTTAAAACGAAACTCGAATAGTTTCAAGCAAATACAGCCTTTTTATATAAATCAAACTTTATCAACTATTTTTACATTTGTTTATCAAATTCAACTGCCTCTTTAAAATTAATTTTGTGACAATTTTTGTTCATAAAAACATTTCATTAGAAAAAAAGAAAATTGATGTGCAAAATAAAAAGAAGCTGTTAATCAAGGTGAAAAGAAAAAAAAAATGTAAAATAAAAGTTTAAAGTATTTAGAATAATTTTAAAATAGACTTGAAAATTGGACAAGTTTCCATAATTCATCAAAGAGCAGATAAGGATTACTTTGATTCAGGTTAGAATATATTCTCAATTTCAAGAATATCTTTTTAAAAATGGATTCAGTTACTTTCTCAATCCTCTCACAATTAATCTTCAATGGAATGTTCAAAAAAACCACCATGCATGACCACTAAAATAAAAATAGCAAGGATTTAAATTCTTTGCATACTCAGAAACCTATTAAGGATATTTAAATTAATAGACCATTCTGATTATCAAACGAATGTCAAGTAGGCAGAAGAGATAAAACGATTTAAATGAGAAAGTTATCCTAGTTAATTGAAACTATTTTTTCTTGCGCATATATAACCAGGGAATATGTTCACTTTTGGCTAATTATCATGCTCGATTTTTATGACTCTCTCAACGTTTTCTTTCACCAGCAAATAATCTGCCGATTTTTTTTTGGGAATAGCAAACGAATTTATCTTGTATTTGGTACTCTTCAAAACTATTGACATCAACTTACTGCAAAAAAATTATAAATTTCATTAAAATAAATTTTGTTATATTTTGTTATAATAAAATGGAGTAATATTAGGAGAATTCATTTATAGTGAGAAAATTTCAATGTTTTTTATTATTTTATTTTCTTTAGTTTAGTTTAATTTAATAGTTTCAAACATGTAGATTTATTTATTATTGTTATTACATAAATATACATTATATTTAAATGGTATATTTTCTTAATTTTAATTTAATGATTTCAAACATGCAGAGTTTTATTAAATTAAAATTATATTTGAAATTTAAGAAAACATTAAGAAGAGGATTAACATCACCTTCTTTAAAATTAAAATTAAAAAAAAAAAGGAACAACTTTAATTATTTCTCAAAATTAAGTATTTAAGGCACCGAAACAATTTTTCACTTTCTTATCTTAAAAGAAAATTAAAAAATTATTTGCTGCAATTATTATACATTGAAATTTTGATGGGTATAAAAATTTCCGTTTGTGACAATGTTTGACTGTGAATCCTGATGATTATTTTCCTATTTTTTATTTCTTTGTATTTGATTGACTATTTACAAAATAATAGTTCATTGGCGATTCGGGATAAAATATCTCAGTATTATATTAAACATCTGCAAAGGTAAATTCTTTATTATGCAAAATTAAATAGAATATTTCATTAAATTTTCATGCTTCAGATGTGAACTAATTTGATTGTGAAATACTTTTTGTAAAATTTCATAAATTTTTTGTATGCACAAAATCGATAACAATGTTTCCTTACATGGAACAGTATAAATTATCAACAAAAATTAAAAGAAATGAATGAAAATTTTCCCAAATAATGTATTATTTTTCAAAATGATGCAATATTTAATTTATTTTGAAAGACTATATATTTAATGTTTCATATTGTATTTTTAATTATTTTTATGAATTACATCTTAACAGTGAGCATTTATTCCAGGAATCAGAGACTATAATAACATCTCAAGCTCATTTACTTTATATTTGAACAGTCAAGAAAGATAAAATCAATATGAATTACAAATTATTATAAGTTTGTGTTAGTTGTTGACTAGCACAATCATTACTATGAATATATCTTTTCACGCTTTGTTTCTTAAAATAGGAATCAAAATCCGATGCAATAACTCATTGAATAGAAGTTGAAAGATGGTGTTTGAAGTATGAATTAAATGTTGATTTGTCGTCTGATTACACTTGATTTTCATGCATATTTATTTAATTTATTCTTTGGACAGAAAAAAATATGGAAATCGCAGTATGAAATCTTGTCCCGCTTATTTATAACAAGAATTGTTGTTGTTCTTTTTACTATTTCTCTTCACCCTTTTCGAAAGTTAAATTATTTTGCTATCCATCGACGAATTCAATACATTTTAAACTTTTACTTCCCCCTTATTTATAAAAGCTAAAAGATTTGATTAAACTTCAGTGTGACTTTTATTTAATTGCAGGAATTATTTTCAAAACATATCATTAGTTAGTTCTCAAACTAATGATACTTTGAGAACTTTTCAATACCAATACATTTTTTTATAATATCATTCTATTCTTGAACATTTACTACAATTTCAGACATGGTTTCAGGTACATAAGTTGCTGTAATAAAGCAAACCGTGAACAGTAATAAATATATATTATCAAATATTTTATGTGTAACACTTCTTCTTATAATTATTTTGAGCTATTTATTATCAGGATATTTTTGAAAAAAAAATTGTTTTCTATTGTTTGCTCTCTGATTAAAAATCTGCATTTCATATATGTTACGAACTAAAATGTTTTTGGACTGATTTGAAATTTCCGGAAGCCTCTCTTTGGTTTCAAGCCAAAGTTTTTACTACGTCTGAATGATCAGAAGAATTTAAAAAAACTTCAAAGTAATCCAATTTTAAAAGCCCACATGAAAAGCTGAATTAGCTGCCATTAAAAATCAAACATATTATTCATTTGTTTTAATTCGAAAGTACATATTAGAAAATGTAAAGGATTAAAATATTCATACATATTTAATTTTTTACACTTTCTGCTGAAAAAAATACTATAATTATGGAGTATAAATCATTCATTGAATAAACTTTTTTATGAATAATGATTGGAAAAAGAGTCAATTGGCAGGTATTAAGCTGTTATTTAAAAGATCAGATTCTTTATATAATGTTCCTTCTTAAGTCGTATACAGTCACCGATTATTTTGTGTATGATAAATTAGCCCTTCTCTAATTTTTTTTAATTGCCTCTGAGTTTCAGTCAATGTAGATGCAGACTTCATAATCTTCCATGGAAAGGCTTGCAGACTTTTCGGAGAATCAGTGTCATCCTCTTGACTAATCTTAATTAAACTTTCATATTTAACCTCTAGGCATCAAAATTGATCAATTATTAATAACAATTTTCAATATTATTAGAAAAAAATATATTTTGCCTCTCACCTGGACTTTAGTAGCTGAGATAAACCGCCAAAAATCCGAAATAAATTTGTCTGTATTAGAACAAATGTACCATGGTAAATCATTATCTTGGTCATAAACTTTGACTTGAGAATAAAAAAAATAGCAGAGCAAGTCATTTAATTGGTTCGAAATTGTCTTGCGAAATCTTTTTGAGGATCCACATGCAACCATTTGTTTTCAATTTCTAATTGTTCCATGTTGAATGAAGTTTTCCAAAGGAAACTAAAAAATGGTTCTGTTTTGTGAAGCAACCAAATTCAATTCCTTTCTCAATGCCAGATAGATTTATATCCAGGACAATTAAAATCTTAGTAAAGTCTTCATCCTAACTTATAATTATATATCCTGTATAATCATTTTATATTATGGCTTTTTTTGCTTTCATTCAAATAATTTCCAACATATATATTTTTTTAGTGTATCAATTTTGGTTAAAGCAGAAACTGATGCTGGTAAAAATTATTTGGCATTGGTACATATATATGCAAAATAATATTTGAAGAAATTTTTATTAAATTGCATTGAGTTATATTTAAGTCATTTCATTATGTAACATTAATTTGAAGTTTAGGAAATTAGCACACGAATAAAATTTTTAAAAAATAACAGAATATTTAATGAAATTATACAATATGTCAATGCCATCTCATATAGTGTTATTAGAAACGTTATCTATATATGTATTTTATTTCACATAAGGAGTAGTATAAATAATCTTGAATATTCACGTTTTTTCATTCCAATTTCCTCGTTCTTTTGATTAATAAATAAGGAAATTCTGTGTATAAAATCAGAAAGAAAAATAATAATTTAAGCGATTAAAATAAAGTTTTAGTTAATCAACGGTCAATTTAAAATAATTTGTGAAAACACGTATAAAAAGTAAATAGACATGAAATGGAGTTTTTCCAGTCATTGAATCTTGATTTAAAGGAAGAAGGATTTTTTATCCCCAATTTCAGAAACTAAAAACTATTCTCTATTCAAAATAAAAGTATTCTAAAATTTAGAGCTAACATTTTCTGTAAATGTAAATAAGAATCTTTCCTTGCTTATATATGTGTTTTTATTATATTTCAAGTTAGAGTCAAGAAAAGTAAATAAGCATTTCATAGTTAAGGTAAATTTACTATGTAATCGTGGATTTATAGTCTATTTTTTAAATTGCTAGGTAATCATTTTATTAGTGTTTTAAAATATTGGAAATGTTTTGTATATATTCACAACATGTTTGTGGTGTCACCTGATAATAATTTGCAGAAAAAAATATGATTTTATAATTTTTACATTTATTAATTATATAGTAAGGATTGAAAAGCTGAAAACTATTAAAATAATAAAATGGCTTTTGTATACTAAAAAGATTTTTTTAAATTATTTTCATTAGTATCATTGAATGAAAGTCTTATCATATTGACATCATAATATATATGTTACTTGAGTAAGAGCTAACTGTCGAAAGCTATTATAGTTTTTTGCGATCAGAGGGATTACATTTTAATTATATTTAAGTGATTGTTTCTTTGTTACCGTAGCTAGGTTATAGACTATGCTACTCCGAGTATGTCAACACTCAAAACTCTTGAAGATTACAACAGGCGATTGAGTTTTTTCCCTAGTCACATTATTACAAGCACAATTTAAATGTGCTAACTCTTGAGATAATTCCCTGCTTTGAGTGAATGTTCAGCTTCTTTCCAGAAAGTGAAGCAAAAAGTTAATTAATTTAATCATTACTTCTCAGTATTTAAGAACTTTTAAAGCGGTACAAAAGTGCCATGTCTCAACTGATGCAATATAAGGAAGCTTCTTGCAGCTCTGCCATGCGTGCATAAATATGCCATGGAACATCCGGTAAAATATCGTTGAAGCATAAAATACTGTCATCGAAAGGGCTTTATGGTAATGAAGTATTCTTACTAAAACGGAAGTTCTTAGCAAAGTTTGTTTATCATCTTTAAATATAGGGTTTAATAAATTTCTTAAGCAGAACAAATTCTACAATCTCTTAATTTAAATAATCGTAATGTATATGATAAATTTTAAAAAGATTTATTTTATAAAGTTATTAATTAGTTATAAAGATAATTACACATTTTCCTTATTCTCTTATTTTAATCGTTTAGCTCTTGAAGTTAATTTTTGATTCGTGCATGTGAAAAAAAGCACGAACCACTAACTAAATAAATTAATGCAACCAATATTTTTTCTAATAATTTTAACTGTTTACGCTTACTTGCAGTACCAACTCTTCTTGGGGTGGAGAAAGAGGAAACCCCTCAGTTCACACTCAGTTCTCGTGTGAGCTGGGCCCAGAGATAGTTGCTCCTCTACTAAGCAGGAGACGAAATATTCAGATTTATTTTATTGTTTACAATTCCTCCTATTAAGCGAAGTTGTGATTCAAAGTTGCAATATTTTAAGGCTTATTAAATTAATAAGCCTATTTGTTGAGTTACACAATAAACTGTTAATACCACACCATACCTCTGTTGCTAAGACTCAAATCCTTTTGGGTTTAATTGAGAAGTTTGTAGACTTTATTAAAAAATACACAGTAATCAAATTTGAAAAAAAAGTCAAAATAGAAAATATATAACATAACAAAAAATGAGAAAAACTGGAATGAAGAATATCTGGAGTAAAATAAAACCGGATGAATGAAAGTGATAATGTACAGTATGAGTGGAAATATAAAGGAATAATAAAAATTAGTTATTTGAGAGGGTTAAAGTATTAATTATGAATAAAATACCCAAAGAAATTGATAGGATTAATCTAACTATAACCGTACTTCATGGTATATTAAAAATCTAATCAGCTTAAGATTCTTTTTTTGGAAGATTGATTAATTACGACTCTTTTATACCAAAGACTCTCTAGCGAAGAAGAGGGTTTTCGGAGAGAACCCTGAAAGAGTAAAAGGCAGGATAAAGGAAAATGAATGAGATCACCAACTTCTCCACAATGAATGGGGCACCGAAGAGCAACCCTACCTATCGTGAAGGAACAAATGATACTTGAAGATATTGAGCACTTGGAAACAACAAAGGAGCCTCTAGAGAGAAAGCATATTGATCTTTTTACATTAGAATAGACCTAACGACAAGAGCTTTGACAAAATGCCCTTAATAGAAGATTTAGTGACAGGAGTTTTTAATAGTTCTTAGGCTACAAGGGACATCCAATTTCTTGGCCATCATGTAATCTCGCCACAGTGAGCAGGCTTTGATCATTTGATTCCTAGAGGTTTCTTCAATGCCATACTGGCAAATCAAACTTTTGTCAAAGAAACAGTTTTGATGACAGAAAAGACACCATTTTCAGTATATATTTGGTTAAGATAAAATTCCCCCTCAATTCGGTTTATAGAAAAGCTTTTAAAGTGTTGATAGGTAGTTCTTCCCTTAATGGAACTAATTTATCTCTTCAGCCAAACGTTAATTATAAGTGTTTTAGTTTCCTTTTTAGTTGGAATGTTTGACTCATGGGAAGATATTTCTTGGTTGTTTTTAATTTTAAGGCTTCCTTTTCTTGTGTATACTTTTTCTTACCAATAAAACCCTGATGTGCTCTGATCCAGATCATCTCAACCTCACGTTCAGCAGCTTTTTCTTTTATATCCAACATTTTTTTGTTTCACCAACGTAAATTTAACATAATATTAAATAATAAAGAGAATGAAATAATTAAAAGCTGACCGAAGACTTATTTTTAACGAGTGACTGCCATATTTTCTGATAATCGGAGTAATAAAACCAACTCCTGCAATTGAACATGGACACTCACTACAACGGTTGAACCACACTATCATTAAAATCTATTTAACTTTATCTCTCCATTTCTGCCTTTAAAGTAGCAATTTATCAATTGTGGTTTGAGGCCAACACCAAAAATGGCTACTATTTTTGTCTTTTCAAAATAATTCCCAGAGAAAATACTTTCATTTGGAATAAACAGGATTTTCCTTAAACGTTAATTTCAAGAATGAAAGTCTTGCTTATTTTAAAACAGGATATGATGGAGGAAGGGAAGTCCTTGTTTTAATGGGAATATATTGTTTCTGTGCTCGGTTGGTTCCACTTCTCTAGTTCTGTTGCTCTTTCCCAGTCCTCGATTGACACGGGTTGGCAACTTTGTTGAGAATTGGACTCACAGTGTTTGATAATATATACAACTCAGTGCTATATTTTTGTAAATAAATTCTTTTATATATTTAAAGGAAATTGAAATGATTCTTATGGTAAAATAAAATAAGACTATTATAAAATATGAATTTTGGTATTAGTAATTTATAAAAACTAATAAATCTAACTTAGTTTCAAACTATTATTAAATTAATTCTCCGGTTTCATAAAATAATTACTAAGTTAAAAGCATAAATTACAAAATAAAATTTATATGTGGAAGCTATTTTTCGACATAAATTTTGTTATTCGTTTCTAGTCATTAATGATATCAACAAAACTACCGATTTCTACAGAAAGCGTAATCAAAATATATATAAAAAAGGTTTGCATAATGGTACACTCTAAAACAATTTCTGAATCTCCATCAAGAAATTATTTTCTTTATTTGAACCTACAAACTCAGATATTTTAGATGATCTTAGTATTTGAATGAATGTGATTTAAACAGATTTAAGCAGAAATTATTATTACTGGAAGAAAAGAAATAATAAATTAAATGTATACTGAGTACCAATAAATATTTTTCAATACAGATTTATCCACATTTCCACAAAAATGTTTTTTAATTTATCAGGATTTTTTCATTTGCAAATGTATTAACTTTGAAAAGATTTTTCAAAATTAAAATAAGCGTAAAATCTTTGCATACTTATTTTTCAATTGCAAATATATTAATTTTGAAAAGCGTTTTTTAAATTAAAATAAGCGTAAAATTTTTGCACACTTATTTTAAATGAAATTTCAAACTAATTAAGATTTAGAGGATTAAGTAGTGGATTACTGTTAGATTAAGAGGTGCTTATAGCTTTTTAGAGAAAATTTCAAATATCAGTTGTGAGGGCAATATGATAAACTCAAATCAGCTGCAAAATGTGACGTGCTTTACGTTAGCATATGTTATTTTACATATATAAATATAAAATCATATTTTTACCATCATAAATGAGATAATTTCATTTTTAAAAATTTATTTTTTATAAATTTTAACTGAATTTTGCAAATTAAAAAAAGAATTTGCAACATTTATAGCATTCTAAATTTGTTACCTAATTATAAAATGGATTTCGAAATTTTATTATTTTAATTAAAAGGCTGTACTTATTTATCTGGTTTTGGCTTTCCCAGACCAGCCCTTCATTCTACTTATATAAAGTATATAAGGGAAAACATTATTACTTCAGGTAAAAGAAAATTGGTACATACTGACTTTATGACCAAATAAATGAAAATAATCGAAATAAATAAAGTGTTTTTATAAAAAAATTTGTAATTTAATAGTGTTATTTTAGAAACAAAAATTTCAATTTAACCATAAAAAATTCCAAAATTTATCAATTTTTAACCAAATATGTATCACTCTCCATGCCATTCTGAACTAAATAAAGTTCTAAAGCCATTTCTGAGCGTTTCTTTATGGGAATTTCTAAAAAATCAGTTATTGAAAATGATGGGATATTACAAACGCTTTTTAGAAAAAATTTCATGAAGCAAAAATACAAAATTTCGGCTTAAAAAATTTATTAAAAATATTAAAAATTAAATTTGAAATAAATATAAATTTCTTGTCAGTTTTGTAACTAAGCTACTAAAAATTTGTTATAATAGGTTTTATCTTAAATTTGCTGATTATAGCCTTTTAAATTGTTCATATTATGTAATATTTAGATATCAATTTTATATATGCACTTATTAGAATTAATATCATTGAAATTTAATTCAAAATTTGGTTGGAAAATTATCTAATCATTAACAAATGTTTTTGATTTTAAAAATAGGCATAACTAATGTCTTAATAAGTCAGATCATGAATGTAAGAATATTATGCCCACAAACTGTTTTTAAACTGCATTTATGAAGTTATGTTAAGATTATAATTGTTATCATTTGGTTATTAGAATGTGATGTAACCAATTAATTCCTTAAGATAGTAAAATATACACTCACTTTAAAATAATCTATGTTAAAAATGGGTTCCTTAACATATAAAATTGGAAAATGTTTATTGGAAGGTCTATAAGATCAATTTGTTATGAAATGAAATAATAAAACATTTAAAATTATAAAGTTAATAAAATTGTAGGATATTGAAAATGAATGCATTTAATTACTTATTCTTAAATATTTAACTTGATAATATTAAAAAAATACTTGTATTTTTTATTATTACATTAAATATTTATAATGAGACATATGAAAGTAAATTTATAATTAGATCGAATGACTTTCTAATTGAAAAAAATGCATTTGAAATTAAACTGCATAAATTTCAGTATCTACTTAAATAATAAAAATAATTTTCATTTTCAATGAAAGGAAGACTATTTAAAATAGAAATAATTCTTTGAAAACCAAATTTATGATGATCTTAGAACAAATAATAAATGAGCTCGAAAAGTTTACAATTAAAAACTGATTATTCTGTAATTAAAATAGCAAAAAAAAACATAATTTTGAATTAAAAATATTAGTATTTTTTTTAAAGTTCATTTGAGGAAATACCCAAGAAATTAACTTAAATAATCCGATTAAATGCAATAAAAGTTAAACATGACTTTAATTTGCCGAGTGAAGTACCAAATTTGGAGCCACTTAAAAATTCCGTTAAAAACAAATCAAATGAAAGAAGTTTCATATGCCAGTATACTTAATAAATAATGACAAAATTGTATAATTAGATTAAAATGTAAAATCCGTCTTATGCAATGCAGGAATTCAAGAAACTGTAAGAAAAGATTATATAAAATTTCTCACATTACGTATTTAAAAGATTAAAATTGTTCCTGAAAGTTAAAAATTTGATATTAGATAATATCTGGAAGTTCCATTTGGTTTTTTTAATTCTATGAGATAGATTTTGAAAATGTTTTTGTTATGGAATTTTCAATTAACTTTTTTTTGCGAGTCACTGGAAGTGGCACAACTCTTTTGCACACTAAATAATAGGTAACGCTTAATAGTATACAATTCAGAAATTTCGACTTATAAATGACAGAAAAAATCGTTTGAAAATCTTCACATATTTGAAAAAAATCAAATTAAGTGTAGAAATATAAGAATAATATATTCATCCTCTGAAACAGAGAACATTTTTGGAATGAATTTTGAATCAAGTTTGCAAAGGGGTGGAAAATTTAAAATTTTCATAGTTAAAGAGTATTATATATATTTGAATAAAAATAGTTCTATTTTTAAAAACTGAAATTCTACATATTATAAAATAAAATTGTTTATTTGTTAATACAATTCTTTTACATAAATAAAAAGAATATTAAAAATTCAGTTTCATAGCTCTTTGAATAATTGGTTTAATTTTAGTGATGACAGAGCTCATTACAAAAGTAACTACGTAAGTCATCTAACCTAAAAACCCATATTTATTTACACTTTTCATTGTTCTAAAGAGCAAGAAATTTTTTAAAAAATCAAATTTTCTGGGCAGGTTATTTTTATTTATGGATTTTTGACTATTTATGGACTTCTTTATTAATTGACATCTGTTTTAGACAAGTACCTAGATATGTTTGAAATAAGATAAAAATGTGAAAACATGCTCTTTCGGTCGGTATTTTTTTTTTATCGTTTTGGGCTTAGATTCATGAAGAAAAAACAAATGAATGTAATTCAGAAAGTTTTGCATTAAATGGTAGCTTTGATGTCACTAAGTACAAAGTTTTAGGACTTATACAAAAATTAATTAAACAGTAGTATTCTTTTTATATATATGGGGTATTGAAAGGAAAATAAAGATTTTGCTGTAGTTGTATTTTATTTAATTGCCGATTCAGCTCAGAGAGTAGAAATACTATAACTATGAATCGCCAAGCAAAGGTTACTCTATTATGAAGGCTAGAAAAGTTAAACCGTTTTTTTTTTATTTTTCGACAATAAATACGAGTCAACCAGAATTTGCAACTTCTGCTAATCGTCAATTGGAATGGAAGGTTACAATTAATACTTAACAGTTATGCTGTCTTTCATTATACAATATTATTCCACCTAAATAGTTTAGTTTTTTTTATTAACGTCCTGTTGTAAAACAACACTAAGGATATTTTGGGACGGACCTCTGATTTTGAACCATGGTCAGATGACGAGGACGACATCTGAGATGGCACCCCCCCTCACCACGCCACGCCACATCAGAGGAAGGATATTTGGCCAGACAGATTTAATGTACAATAAGAGATGAGATAAGAGATATGAAAATATAGTGAAAAAATCATTTTCATGAGAAAATTTTATATATATATATATATATATATATATTATTGAGAAAACACTAAAATTCTGTTAATTTTTTTGGTTATTTTATACTTTAATTAACTTTTTTGTTTGAAAAGTCGAAAGTTACCTACCTCTTATCTTGACAAGCAATTTTGTCAAGACCGAAAAAAGAAAATATAAATTGATTTATAATTTGTGACAACAATTATTCATCTTTCTAGAGTATAGTATAGTTTTAGTTTAGTATAGTTATATTAACATCCCGTTTAAAGCAACGCGAGAGCTATTTTGGGACGGAAGTCGTAATTTTGAAGCACGGTCAGATGATGAGGACGACACCTGAACTGGCTTTCCCCTCTCCACAACACACCAGCGGCAGGACGTTTGGCCTGACAGATTTAACGTACAAGAGACCCCCCTTACACGGCGGTTCTTCTGTGGAATCGAGTCTCGAACCTGAACCCCTCCGGTTCCACAGCGGAGACCTTACCACCAGACCACCGCGGCTTCCTGCTTAAATAACTGGAGAAAAATAATGAGAATGAAGTTCTCGTGAGAGATGTTGAAGCAATAAACCAACACTAAACGATATGTGGCAATGAATATTTACCTGCCAAGTAAATTTATTCTATAAAATATTTTCAGAAAAAACCATTCGTTATCCAGCAAGTTATTTCTTTATGTAACTTTAATATCTTCCACATATAAAAAAAAGGAAAAAAAATGCTCAGTATAAGTTCCATGCTTCAACTGTGATAAAAAAGAACAGGACGCTACAGAATAAATAAATCCAACATGAAGACAATAATGTGCTTTCTAAAGAAATATATTATTTTTAGGTTTACTGGAACCTATTCATTCTTGAATAAAAGTAGATAGATATTTCTTTTTCTCACCAGAGCAATTCGAACAATAGATATTAATTTTCTTTATTGAAGAAATTTGGACATTGGATAATATTTTTTTTTCATCGAAAAAACTTGAACAATAGATATTAGTTTCCAGTCGAAGACATTTGAAAAATGTGGAATTTTAATTGGTTAATAAAAAGACAAACATAATGTAGAGAAGTATTATTTTATTACATGTTTCAAAAATATAATACAAAATATAGTACAAGAAATGATATGTACATGATATACAAATATGAAGCAGAAAAAGATATAGCTTTCAAACCAATTGCAAGAAATTGAGCAAGAAGATTTCTCGAAGGAAGCAATTTATACAATGGAACTGCAAAGAAACAAAAATTCTAATCAAAATGCAAAATTGTACAGTTACAACCTAAATACAAAAGTTTTTGAATATATATCTATTGAAGGAACAGAATATACTGGATTTATATCTCTCAACTTAATGTTCATAGCTCTCTCTAATGTAACATTTTTCTTGGTAACTATAAAAATAGATTTGAATAGGATTTTAGAGATTTATGATATTATTCCATTTATAGTACAACTAGTTCCCTTCGAATTTTTTAAAAGGTCCAAATCTGCTTATTCATATGTTTAATTTAATAAAGAAAATTAATAAAATTAGAAAATCAATTTGAACATTAGTTTCATAAATATATATATCCATATCATTTATGAAATAAATAAGTAGTTTTTATTTACAAGTAGAAACATTACAAATATTCTCAACATTATTAAATATTCATATTTTATATATTTTGCTATTACTTTATTGGTACATAGTATTTCCTGATATGGGTGCATTGAGAGATGAATGGATTTTCGAATTTCCTTTTCTTTTCAACATTTAAAGCTCAAACGAAATCTACTAACATAAATTTATTTGATCAATTGAAAATTTTAAATGTAATATTTTGTTACGTTATATATACTGATGGAAAAAAATCCCAACACTAGGAAGGAGCTATGCTAGATAAACGAAATTTGGTAGGCGTGTTTATACATCTGAAAGATGACGTCGATTCAAATTTCGAGCTACGCGCGTAAATGTGGCGCTAGTAGCGACACTATGAACATGCAAATGAGGTTTGCTTTAAATAAGCGCTGTAAGGCTCGTGATCGTTATTTACAGTTGAGATTTGTCGTAGTGGGTTAATGTTAGTCAAGGATGCCTCTGAGAAGACGAAGAAGCCATTATAAACAGCTCAATGAGTTTGAACGAGGTCGTGTTGTAGGGCTACGAGAAGGTGGGTTTTCTTTCCGCGATATTGCTGAAAGACTTGGCAGGAATGTATCCACTGTGCATGAGTATTGGCGGCAGTGGTCAAGGGAAGGTACTGCCTCAAGAAGACCAGGTTCCGGGCTGCCACGTGGTACTACTGAGAGGCAAGACCGTCGTATTCGGCGTATGGCTGTGGCTAATCGTACTGCGTCTGCAGCTGAAATCCGAGCAGCAGTTGGCACCACAGTGACACAACGAACTGTTACAAATCGGTTACTTCAAGGACAGCTCAGAGCCAAATGCCCTGTACAGTGCATTCCACTGACTCCAAACCACTGCCGTTTGCGACGTGAGTGGTGTCAAGCTAGAGCTCATTCGATTCGAGGACGGAGTGGAGATCTGTTGTGTTTTCTGAAGAAAGCCGGTTCTGCCTTGGTCGCAGTGATAACCGTTTGTTGGTTAGAAGGAGAACAGGTGAACACCTGCTAGTGACCTGTCTGCGGCCTAGACACACAGGACCTACTCCTGGAGTTATGGTTTGGGGAGCAATTTCGTATGACAGCAGGAGAACTCTCGTGGTTATCCCACGCACCCTGACTGCAAATTTGTACGTCAGTCTAGTGATACAACCTGTTGTGCTGCCATTCATGAACAGCATTCCAGGGGGTGTTTTTCAACAGGATAACGCTCGCCCTCATACCGCTGTTGTAACCGAACATGCTCTACAGAGTGTCGACATGTTACCTTGGCCTGCTAGATCACCAGATCTTTCTCCAATCGAGCACGTATGGGACATCATTGGACGATCACTCCAGCGTCATCCACAACCAGCATTAACCGTCTTCGCATTGACCTCCCAAGTGCAACAGGCTTGGAACTCCATCCCACAAACTGATATCCGACACCTGTATGACACAATGCATGCACGTTTGCATGCTTGCATTCAAAATTCTGGCGGTTACACCGGTTAGAAATGTACCAACATTTTACATTTGAAATGGCTCTTCTCGCCAATGGCTCTACCTGTGATCTCGAAACTTTAATCCATTAAATATGTTACTTAGACAAATGTATTCCTAAAATTTCGTTACTGTAGAATAATTTTTTCTTGGTGTTGGGATTTTTTTTCCATCATTGTATTTTAAGTATACTCTAACAAATCCGCGAATTTACGCAAGTTGAAACAAACAAAAAAATTAGCCCTATTCGTAATTTTGTGAATGGATTTCTATATATATGCTTTAAATGTGCGCTTAAAAATACTAAGGAAGGAAGTTGATTCAATTAAATAAGGTTACTACTAGCGAATGTAATTGAGCATGCCATTTCATTTAACTTTACATTGCATTTAGTCTCTGTTGTGATATTTAAATTATTTTTCTCTTATAAAATGAAGAATGAACTCCAAATAGGAGTTGATGCGTGGAACTCAAAATATATCCCATGAGCACCAAATGATAAAAATGTAGTTTTCAATAAACGAAACTTAAAAATTTAAATTTAAGATTCATGTTGATTTTTTACATAAAAAGTCCCTTTATTTAAATACCATGAAAAAAATATTTTGCATAAAAAATTGTTTAAATTTCATGTAGCAAAATAAGTTGCATGTTTAAATTTCTTTCTACATTCCGATGATTTTTAGAATATGTTACATCATGAATTATATAACATTTTAACATTATTTAAATGCCGGAATTCTATAGCATGTCTATAAATATTTACGTAAAACACAAAATTGTAGAATTATTTGAAAAGTTTTTATGCTTTTCCCGGGCATTCCAGAGAATGACAAATGCTATCTAAATAAGATATGAAAAAAAGTCGTGAAAAGGTTTTTATTTGAAAAGCATATAATCAATAAAATTGTAATTTTTTTTTTCAAAAAATAATATTAATAGCACACTATTAAAAATCATTCATTTACAACTCATAAAAGAAAACGAAATTATGCAAAATAAGGTTAATTGTTCTTTTTGTTAAGAAAATAAGATATGGGCATATTTTTTGTTTCAAGAATAGAAATAATTTTATTTCAAACTAAGAATGGAAAGAATTTTATTTCATACATAATTTTATATCTTATAAGAGGAAATCAGTGATACATTTCAAACTTCGCCAGTTTGTCTCTCGGAATTTCATAAGACAGTCAAGAAATATGAGAAATATTAATCGCTTCACTCTTTCTTTTAAATTGTACTTAAAAAATACTTGATTTCAAATTTTGTTGGAGACATATTTACAATTATCTTTTGAAAAAAAATCGTATAACTACTTTAATTATTTTATTTTAACAAAAAAATATCAAGTATTCAAAAATTTTAGACCTTAGTTGTAAACATCTATAAATATTACAAAACCAAAGATTACATTCATTAGTGCTTTTAATATTCGGAAGAAATATCAAAATGCATTGCCATTAATTTGTTCCATATGTTTGGAATATTGATATTAAATTTGTCTTCTAATTCTTATTTTTAAAATACTGGGGAACAATTTTTATATTCTACATTGTTAAGTGGTAGAGTAAAGTACAGAGTAATCTAAATATGTGTTAAATAGTTTAATTACTACCTTTGAGAAAAACAATTTATAATCTTCGATTCCTGATATATAAGACACAATTTCAAAACATTTTAAACTTATCACAACATTTTTAAACTTTTCTTCCGTGAAATTCTTGACTATTTAATGAATTGGAAGCTCTACAGTTTATAATTTGAATTCAGACAACAGTTATGAAGCAATTTAGTAATTACCATTGGAGATATACTTTACCTAGTGAAAGACGAATCGAAGAATTATTTTAAAATATTCCAGAAGCTTGGCGAAAATGTATTTTTTATTCACGAGATTGCTGAAAGAATTATGGGCTGATTCATTTATCAAGAACAAATATTCAAATGACTGAATCGAATTTTTTCTCTTAGCGACCAAATTTTACGTAATTGTCTTGTTTTGTATTTGGAATAAAATATAGTTGGAAAATAAATATACTCTATAATGAGGGAGCATTCAAAAAATAAAATTCCAGAATAGATATTTTTAATTCTGTAAACAAATAACATAACGACGCATAATTATTGTAAACAGCTAATCGCCACACATTTTTTTAAATAATCGCATGCATTTGTTATTGTCCAGTACCCATCATTTGCTTTAATGTCCTGAGGTATTTGTCCCTTTCGTTTGTTTAAATTATGTAATAATTTACAAATATTTCTGTTCTTAGTGAAAACATGAGCGCGAGAGCGATTGTGCCTATATTTCTTTATTTTCGTGTAACATAATAAAAAATATTTAATTATCCTTGATACACATGATATGTATGCAGTTTCTACAATATATTGATCCAGCTACAAGAAAGCTTGAATGTGTATTCAAAGCATATAAAATAACTGTATGAAAACCAACATCAAATATTATCACATATTAATAAGGTATTTTCATTATTAAACACAGTTATATAGTATATTTTTGCTATTTTTCTTATTTTGAAAATCTTAGTTGCCTTTTCATGAAGAGAAACTTTTGTAAACATAAACCTAACCACAGAAAAATATATATATTTTCTTACCTTCGCCTTAAGAGTGGCATCCACCCTTATGGTGCTCTGAGAGCAGCTTGGCGATGATACCGGCGACTAGAATTTCCGAGACGGCATTTCCTCCACCACCGCCCATCAAGCCTCCCATGTGCATAGCATCCAATGAAGAAGACAGCAGAAGAGTGGTAAGGACAAACACGACAAAGAATGTTGCCATTGTGATCTTCATATTGACAGTTGATGGAAAATATACCTAATTGAAAGGAAAAATGCTATAATTATTCTTTTCAGACAATATTTGAAATCTTACATTAAAAACATAACTTTTATTTCAATTCAAATGAATCATGTATAATTTAAAAATTCCTATTTTACATAAATTATTTTGAACAAAATCAAAGTTGTCAATCAAATTCTGCGCGCAAAATTAGAGTGATAAGAAAAATATATCAGTGATTTTAATCTGGCTCTATTAGTTTGATTGTTATCTAAGTTCACACCTGCCTAATAGATTTTCGAATTATATGTATTTATTTTCTCATAATGTAAAACATAAACCAATTGTAACAACTTTAATTCAAGATTTGATTAGGGAATTAAAGCATTATCAGTTCAATACACTTTCGTGTGAGGATATATAGTACATATTTATTATTCAATACACACGGATATTTAAATTCTTTACTTGTTTCATGAAAATTTAACTATATTTTATATATATTAAAATTTATTTTTAAAAATTTAATTTTTTAAACATTCAAACTTATATTTAAATAAATACCTTTAAATATTTTGTTTTTAGCTAAATAGCTTGAAATAATTATCACAGCTCAGTTAAATTCAAAGTACAAAATTTGCAATTATTTCATTGACTTTTGAAACTATTCAAAATATTTTCTTATTATTAAACATGAGTTATATGGAAATGAATAATGCACTCGTTTTTATTTTTATAAATCAACACTTAATTCCATATACAGAACTTATTTACTACTTATATTCTTCTTCTCTTCAAATCTCTTAGAATGGTCCATTCTTTGTGAGTCAAGAAATAATAATGTACAGGAAAAAAAACGACCTTTTTTAATGTTATATTACATAATTTCATGTTTGCATCCATTATCTTTAATGTGAAAATAAAGTAATTTGATTGTAAACATGTTAGAGTAAAAGTATATGTCATAGAAAAAATATGATATTTAAACTAAAATAATATTTTGTAACTAACTAAAATAATTTTGTAACTAAACTAAAATAATTTGTATTAAATTATATTTTGAAAATTTTTGAATTAAATTTCCTTTATTCAGACTACATTGTGAAAAAAACGATATCTTATATAATAAAGAAAATAGTGATATTATTAATGTGCAATAGAACACAAATAGTTTAATGCCATCTAAATTTATCCAAATTAATCATAAAGAAATAACTAGAATGCAAACAAGCTAAAGAATGAAATAAAATTATACATATTATTGATACTTTTTGGTTTTAATTGAAGCCTGAAAAATACTTCGTATATCACAGCATTCTAGAAAACAGTTTTACTTTAATTCTATTCAAGAACTATGAAAAGTGTCAAATAACAAAACTATATTCTAACACGAAACCTGATATTAAATCAATTGAAAGGGTTTCAAAAATTCAGAAAGCAAAATATTTTTAGCTCCAAATATTGGAGAAAAAACTCTTACAACGCGCCATTCTAGAAGGTATTTCAATGAAAAATAATAAGGAAATAAAATAAGCTATCCTTGGAAATTATGGCGCCATAAAAAAAGGTCCTACTCTGTAAATAAAGTAAGGGAAATGCATATAAAACCTGGTACAAAAAAAAAATTACAGAAAAAAATGTATCCCTATCTTTTATTATTGATATAAAATTAATCATGCGGAAAAATCTTTTGAAATTTATGCAACGCGTTCCTCTGAAATTTAATTTTAAAAAAATCAGCTATATCTAAAGCACCTAAAGCTATATCTAAAATTCTTCCACCAAAAGAAATGAATTTTTCTGTAGATAATTTCTTAAATGCCAAAAACGGTGGATAATGGAACTTGGAAGCATTTTGTTTTTCAAAATCATAGTTCACCTTAAAAATAAGTATACTCGCTAAAATTGAAAATTTTTTTGGTGGGTAATGCCATTTCTAGCAAAACATGGGAATATTGAAAATCTTTGAAGATGTTTAGTGAGAATTTTCGTAGCTACTTATAAAAGAGGCAAATTTTTGGAAGGGCTTATATATTTTTTGGATTTGTCAGTAACCTGTATTTTGTTCTTGAGCTTCGGATGTTGTTTTTCTATGAAGTTTTCATCCAAACTTCATGGAAATCCATAATTCGGTTCTGAAAACCCAATAAACATTCATCCAGTTAGCTTATAGCTTCATTCCCTTTTCGCCATCATAGAGAAGCAGATATAATTCCGAAAACCACTTTTATATAAATGAGAAAAGTACGAAACATTCAATAAAATTCATTAAAATCTTGCTTTTTAACTTTTTGCGACTGTTTTAGTTTCTCTTTCTATATATCGTTTATATAAAAACAAAAACTTGAATGAATCCGAATAAAATCAGAGCTATACAAGAAAGTGACTTACCTCAAAGAGAGAATCAAGTTTGTAACTCCTAAAGCACACGGTTTGAAATGATGATTCTGATGGCAGCTCTCGACCTAATATACCAAACTTACATCCTGTAATTTAGTATTCGATTCCTTCAGAACACGTGGAAAAATAAATTTAATTTACTTGGTTTCCTTTTTTTTCACAAAAAAAAAAGAAGAAAAAAAACTTTTATCTTTCATGGCATATTACACACCAGACAAACAACTTTTAGCATGACACGCGATGTTGTTAAACAAAAACATCGTCACACGAAAATATGATGGAATTTTGGAAAATATTTCCTTATTTTTGGAAACAGTGATGCATCTTTGCTGAATTTTTATCGAGACAGTTTCAAATTTTCGCGAATGTACTAACATTTTCCTTTCACGATGAATATAATATATTATCAGTTTTTAGATATAATCAAAAGGAAATAAGTTGTGGGTACATGTTTGGAAATAGGAGTGATGACAAAAAATTTGTTCTGCAACATTTGAAGTAAAAGGAAATAGATACGCAATAATTACGAAAACATTAATTCTTCCGTTTTTCTTATTTTTCTCCAATTGTGTCAGTCTTGTATCTATTGGATATTTTAAAACTATTAGACTTGGAGTAAGATGTCACAAAAGGAAACGAGTCTATTATGTAGCTTCATGTGCTGCTTTAAATAGAAGTTAATTATTAAGAAGTTAGAAGTTGATTTCTATAAATAAGGATAGAAAGTTTTCAAAATTAATTAACAAATCTTAATTGTAATAGGTAATAATTTAATTAACCTTATTAACATTCTTTTAAATAAAATTAGCAATTTCAGTTTTTTTCGACAAGTTTTAAAGTTTTTCATTTAATTTCTTATTCATTCTTTTTTTCTATTTCTATTTTATAATGTGAGTCAATGCTTTCTGAATTTCTGGTATCTTGGAAATTAAATTATCAATTCCTTTTACGTTAATTCCACTTATTTAAGTTTAATATGGACTATTCATACTGTTCATATCTAAAGCATAAAAGCATGAAATTGTGTGTATTGAAAAGTTTGAGGGAGTGAAAAATGATATGTCCAAGACTCCATTAAAATATAACTTCTCAATAGAAAGATGAGGCCGTGGTGGCCTGGTGGTAAGATCTCGGCTTCGGAACAGGAGGGTTTCAGATTTGAGACTCGATTTCCCCGAAGAACAGTCGTGTGAGGGGGTCTTTTGCACGTTAGATCTGTCAGGCCAAACATCTTCCCGCTGGTATGGTATGGTGTGGAGAGGGGGGTGCCACTTCAGTTGTCGTCCTCGTCATCCGACCAATAACGAGGCTTCAAAATTACGAGGTCCGTCCCAAAATAGCTCTCGTGTTGCTTTAAATGGGACGTTAATATGACTAAACTAAACAAAAATTACACTAAACTCTAGAAAGATGAATGATTATTGTCACAAATTATAAATCCATTTATAATTTCTTTTTTCGGTCTTGACAAAATTGCTTGTCAAGATAAGCGGTAGGTAACATTGGACTTTTCAAACAAAAAGAGTTAATTAAAGTACAAAATAACCGAAAAAGATTAACAGAATTTTAGTGTTTTTTCAATTATATATATATATATAT
>JAPMOQ010007964.1:259245-308906 GCA_026543055.1 Argiope trifasciata | reverse complement strand
CGATGGTCATTCAAATTTAGACGAATGCCTTCCAGGGGGATGGAATAGCTTTTAGTGGTTATACTAAAGCAAATAGCAAAAAAAACAAAACAATTGATTTTAAATTATAATTAGCATAGATTAATTAGCATTTCGTTTTCCAAAGTATATATTTGAACGCTTGGCGGATATAAGTCAAAGAGAGTGGTGCAAATACAGAGCATCGAAACAACTCACAGTCTCCTTTATTAGTAATACAGATTAGTTGCTTTTGGAAACCAATTAATTCTTCAGGGTTAATGACTAAATTTAATTTTAATCAAATTATTTAGATAAAACTTCATATTCACGATTTCATCATATTGTCAGACATTAAAGCCATGTTATTTTAATTATCTTTCATATATTCTATTTATTGTGTACGTGAACCTTTCCATTGGAGATAAAACAAGCTTTTAAAAATGCAAATGTTATTCCATTTATCATCTAAAATTCGAGGCATTGAAATTTCACTTTTTTATTAGGCTTGTATATTACACAGGTATTAAACTGAATTAATACAAATGCAAGTCTTTTTATAAAATCTGTAAATAATTTGTTTTTCTTTTCATATGTCATATTTTATATTCAACCTGACATTTCGAACAATATGGTTCTATAAAAAACATGTCTTACTTAGTTCTATCACCCCTAAAAATGTCTTTCATGGGTGTACAGAACATCCTTGTATTAAAAATGACCTTTGTATTATTTGCAATTATATCTATGATAAATATTTTAAAAATCATCAAGACATTACAGTCTTTTGATTGAAATGGAATTGGTGATGGTTTTATCGAGTGACAATTCAAGGAAATTAGATGGCATCAAGATACATTGAAATAAAATATATTCAAAATATTGTTTAACAACGTGTCAATAAAAAATGGAGAGATAAATTGTATATATCTACTTCTTCTTCCACCTGGTGTTTATTTTGTATTTTTTAATCAATGCAAATGCCTGTTACATATATATTTTTTGTGACTGACAGTTATACAATCGCTGGTTATTTCAAGTAATCATGTGATGAATGAAATGCTCTTTTAATTCAATAATTTCAGGAGATGGATATTAATTATGTCTGAAGTATTCTTTACTAAAACGTATGTGTGAAATTATAGTTATTTGTGATATCTCAAAGCTGTATATCATGGATTTTTTTTGTAGTTTCTTTTCACACGAGTATTGCTTTACATAAAAATATAAGCATTAACTGCTTTCCCAAAATGGAAATCTCTTAGTTCGGTGGTTGGTTCTCTGGTAGCTAAAGTAAGGCGTGAGTCGATACGGGGTTAATCACTTATGAGAAGGATTTTAACCTGGTATCTGATGTTCATAAAGACAGTGAGTTCCAATCTCAGTACAATTATTGCTGTTACTTGTAGCTTTAGCAGCAGGAGCTCGTTTAGCAAAAAGGTATTCTAGATTTGGCGTTGGCAATAGCGGTAGATTATTATTATTATTTTAAATAACTGGCTGATGAAACTATGTAAATGTTATCATTTTCTACTTAAATTTGCGGCAGTTCAAACTTTGAATTGAGTAAATCATTGACGTGTATGGCATAATTTTTCATCCAGTATTTAAAGTGCTTTAGGAATTATTAATTATATATTAATTTAATGGATGAAATTGTGTGTTATTTTACATCGCTAAATACTTATGGCACTTTACAAGCCCGCTGCCGTACTGCCAAGGTTTGTGGTGGGGGGGGGGGCTCTTTCACACATCTCACAAACGGAACTCAGGGTAGAGAACAACCATGACAGAAATAGGACTTGAACCCGGAAGCTCAGATCACATTGAAGACAAGCTACCCCTAGGCCATCTCACCAACCAACACTCCCGTAAATATTATTATTTTATAATACCGGTGTCTACAGTAGATGAGATGGTTTGCTGTTGTATTCGCATAATATTAATACTCAGCTTTAAGAGGCATGAATTCTGTGTTGGTACATATATTATGGTTCTGGTCAAATCACGAAACTGAAACTTGAGTAGAATCCTCCATATTTCAACAATGTGTAAGCAGAAAAATGTACTAGTGTAATTTATAGGGTGTTAAATTCACAAAGCAAACAAAGTCCTTTATGAAATTAAAGTGGAATAATTTATTCTCTAAATAGAAATCTAGGACTGAATCATTAGGTCACTGTATTATTTCTCTAGGTTATCTGTGCTATTATATGTTATATTCTAGTAAATCAAGAATGAAGATATTTTTAACATTCAATAAAAATTCGTTTTTTCTTGAGCGTTTGAATCTTTCGCTTAATATAAATTTAAATATGATGGGTATTTACTCCTTATTAATTTCTTTTTATATACGGGATGTGCATAATTGATATCTAAAATGAAGCTACATATAGCCACAGTCATTCATCATAAAAAACTAAATCTTCAACCAAAGACTAAATCTTTGACTTATCATTATTTAATAAAAGACTTATCGTTATTTAATAAAAAAGACAAAAACTGTGTTCAAAGAATAAAAATTATTTATTTCCAAATGTGATGGAAAAAAAAGATTCTTGAAGTATAAATTCTTAATACAAAGTCATTTTCCCCAACTATATGCTGCAATTATTATAATTAAAAATTACGAACTATTTACGAGAAGTAGTTCTGGGATATTGGTGCTGCTTTAAAATTTTACAGCTCTATTTTTTATTACGTGAACGGAAACAATTTTTCTTCTAAATGAATCTTCTAATGACAGAAATGTCCTATTTCTTCAAATTTCTTCATTTGCTCCATTGCTATAATAGCACTAATCTATTTGGAACCCTTATAAAATTCTAAATTTTCTAAGATGGTTGATGTGCTCAATGTTGTTTGATTCAAACGACATTAATTGAAATAAAATAAATTTTTTTATGAAAGTGAAGTGGAATTTGACTAAAAACTGAAACTTAATCTCAAAATTTCAAGAGTATTATGGATGAAAAGTACACTGAAAATAAGTTCTGAGTGAATGTTTGCTATATTTTACTATTAAATAACATTGAAAAAATTCCAGGAAACAGATATAAGGCGTAATTATTTGTAGATAATTCTTTACATTTTTAGAATTTTTTTGATGAATGTAAGTTTTTATCAGTAGTTTTGAGTATGAGAATTTTAATCATGGATCTTCGGTATACATACATCTATTCGGTAAAAGAAAGTACATTGCTAATAATATGTATATCATATAATATATCTTGTGAAAGGAAAAGGGGATTTTCCATTTCGATAAAATTATTATACGTGTTAATTATTAACTCCTTGAATATATTATAAATTATAACTATAAAGCCTAAATTTATATTCTAATCAAACGTGAAATAAATCAAATTGTTGATCAAAAAGAACATCGGAAACTTTAAACTCCTTTAGAGAACAAAATTGCCTAAGTTTTATTTATTTCTCGTTTAGATGAAATGGGTTTGTTTTTCGGTTCCCATTTCCTTACGTTTATTTTAATTTCGGGGTTTGTTTTCTTGGAAAAGAAACGACCGCCATCAAAAGGATGTCACGCAATATTGTATATTTTCATACTTTTTGAAACCGAAGTTCTTTCAATTAAGTGATGAAATGGACCTGAAAGGTTCCCGGGAATAAATATTTATATTCCTAAGGAAAAGAAAGTTAAGCGCATTTGACGAAAGCACGCAATGGGAAATGATCAGAAAGACTGCATTTCTCTCAATTTCCCTAAGTGATTTCAGGATATTTAAAAATTAGTGAAAAGTATATCCATTTTTTTTTCTTATAAAAGTTGATTCAATTGATTTTTTTTCTGTTCAATTACTAGAATATTTTAACTATTGGAAATTTATGGTCCACTTTTAATTAAAGTTTCAGCATATTTATTTTCAATTTATTTATCAGACTATATTAACATAAAGCGATTTGGGGGAAAACATTGAACTCAAAATTTGAATCACGGCGTATGAAATTAGAAGAAGCAAGCTATGCCATGTGATTGGCCCAGGGATTGTTTGAATTATGCATCATATCACATGAATTCATGGATTGAGAAGCAATTTTTAAATGTTCAATGTCATTCAAGAGCAAACTTTGGGAACACAACTATATAGTTCACCGCATTCAATAGGCATTTTTATGGCGATATTAAGCCCAATACTTATGTAATATTGCTGAATATCTTATCTTTATGCAGCTAGCAGCATGTGTTAGTCATGTATTTTCAGTAACCAAAAGTATTGGAGGAGCACAGTTTCGAAAAATATTTCTAGAAAACATGAATTTTGAAATATTCGCTTTGGCAGCTATCATAAGCAAAGCATTGTTCATTAGTTGTCATTACTCAGAAATGACTATATTCTCAACATATAATCTTTTTTTGTACCGTGGAATATGGCAATCCTAAATGGCTGATAATTTTTAACAGTAGTGGACATAGATGAAAGTATATTATCATCAAGTATAATAAATATGATAATATATGCAAGAATTGAATCGACTATTCATACTTAGGGGGAAGTAAAATTATTGATATTTTAATACTCTTTGAATGAAAAATGTGCATTTGATATGTTTTGGTCTTATAAATGGATTCAAATGCGTTTGTAGAAATTATAAAATCTTCATACCTCTATTCAATAATTGCTGAGTAAATCAAAAGTTAATCTGGTAGTTCGTCATCACAATTTTCTAGAAAAAAAATTGTTTGTTGCCTAAGTAAACTCATAACCATAAATTAAGTATAACTCAAGCTTAGTAAAAGAAAGCAAGAAGCAAAAAAATGACTTATATGTAAAGCCTAGTTATTAAATAAAATGTAAGAAGCAAAAAAAGATGCTATATGTTTGATATCATTAATAAAAAGTGAGATTGTCCCCTCGAGCAAATTACAAAAAAGAAACTATTTACAAAAACCAATTTTATATGGTTGGAATGATAATTAATACATAGTATGTCTCCAGATGGTACAGAGTCTAGGCATGCTGAGTATCAAATAATTGATCTGATCTTGGGGATTATTACACCACTTATCCAGAAATGCTCTCTGAAGCTCTTGTAGACATGTAAGAGATAGTTTACGGACTGCAACTCATCACTCAAGCATATCCCACACATGGATTCAAGTTCGGTGAGAATGTTAACAAGTCCATACGGGTGATATCCTCCAATCGAAAGGATTCGTTTACGATGTTTACACGGTGAGGACGGGCGTTGTCATCCATAAATACGGCCTTTGCTCCCATGGTGCCCCGATACAAAGGTACATGTTGTTCAAGAATGACGTTTGGATATATCTGGTTGGTCATGATTCCAATTTGAACAGTTCTGGAACCCAGAATAATTCCTCCACAAACAAGCAATCCTACACAGTAACCATGATGTTCTCTTGATGGTAATGGGTACCTAGCACTCTTCATATGAATGTTCGGTGAGGATCAGACTGCAAGATAACCCTGGACTCTTCGGAAAACATCACACAAGCCCACTGTTGCAGTGTCCACAATACATGCTCTTTACACCAGGCTAACTTCTGGTGGTAGTGAGTCGCAGTAAGTGCGACACATCTGACAGACCTTCGAGCATATAAACCAATCTGCTTTAAGCGTCTGTACATGACCTCTGTACAATTATCTCTGTACAAGTACCTCTGTACAAGCGTCTGTACAATTATCGTTCCAATGGCTGAAGAGAGCTGACTAGACAGGTCTGATGCTGTACACCGTCTGTTTCTTTTGGCAATAACGGCCAAATATCGGTCCTCATTCAGCGTTGTAACTCGAGGATGACCTGTGCTGTAACCTCTACTCATATTAACATGATCTTGGAATTATCGTTCCATTTTCCGTGGATACTTCCAACTCTGTGTGCCCACATTCTAGACAGCCGGTAAATCTACCACATAAAAATCACTCAAACGCGTCCTTTGTGTCATGACTATGCGGTTATTGCACTGATAATCTTATAATGCGCTTGCTACCAATTTTACTTCTTTTCCTGTATTCTTTATACATTACTCTCCTACACTCTCGTCATTGTGAGATACTATCGGTGCTATCTATTGCCTTCCTGTAATTTACATGCGATTTTTGAAGATGTATGTAATCAATTTACGGGTGATATATGTAATTTAAAGTTTGAATTCTGCTTGGCTCTGAATTATTCCTAATTTATGGACATATTATCTTTGTTTTGCACTAGATTTAGAATTTACATAACACATTTATAACTCAAAATTGCTCCCTAGACAATCAGAGAACAATCATATTTATGAAAGATAAAACATCAAATAATATTAATGTACTTTACACAAATCAATCTGGAGGGGAAACTGTGTTCTCAATTGATCTTTATGAATTGCCTGACAGGACGTTTGAGGTCTCAGATTTGATAACAAAAGTTAGAAAAATACTATCTTGATTCGAGATTCTGTGGTGTAAAAGAATTCCCCATGAGTATGAGAGAAATATTATCTGAAACAGTTTAAATGTTCTGACCATTTGAACTTTTTCATTTTTCATTTCTTGACTTTTTTAAAAAATTTTCAGATTGTCATTTGAATGATTTTTGGTTGCATGTTGTATGCATACTACAAATATTATAAATGAATATTAAAAGAACATCAGAAATAATATTACATTTATTAACTCTTCTGAATTTTTTAAGAAAATGATGAATAAATACAATATCTGAAGCTTTTATAACTTGTTCAAAATCTTAAATTTCGAAATCTATACAGAGTTGAAATCAACTAAAAAAGCTTCCATATGCACGTTTCCGAATTTCCGACATCAAAACAAGCTTCTTTAAATTTAAAACATTTCTGAAGTATTAGTTAATGGTTAAAAGTCTGCAGAATCTGCAAAAGGCATATTATATACAGAAGAACATCAGCGATACCATAAATAAAAAACTTAAGTAGTCAAGTTAGAAAACATGCTATTTAGAAATTCAACAAAAACCTATAAACCAATACACATATCAGGGACATTTAGCATTCAATTTATTCATTAAACTAGATGGTACCCGGAACGTTGTTGCTGCAGAAGAAACAATTTTGGATACACAGTTTGAATTTAAAATAGCTGTTTTGTTTAATTAGGAATGATAGAAAGAATAATATTTATTTTCGTATCTGAAATGAATACATTCATTAAAATTGAATGACAAATAAATGAGAAGTGTAAATAACATTTATTTTATTCATATTTCTTTATTATTCAAGAGCTTTAGGGTATGCAATATTTTTTGCTTTTCTGTATTCAGCAAATACAAATAAATTACTTGACAGTTCGACTCGTAGCATCCAACATACAACTGATTATGCGAAAAACATGGATTATTTTAGGTTCAGTCCACACACTTGAAGTGATTGATCATAGCCTTGTTGATTGCATCTAAAATCAACAAGCTGGAAAACTGCAGAATTTGAAATCAAAAGAAATGCTGGTAGGAATAATAGGAACGCGTGAAGTGAGCACATCTTCTCCAATCGACGTTCCGAGAGATAACACGCTTATTTCCTTATATTGTTTTTTTTATTCTGATACTTGGGAACAGGTAGCATGTAAACGTTTTCGTTTGGTTCTTACCTCATATTGATCTTCAGACTCAGAAACAATTGAATTTGCAGTTTGTAAAAAATCTGCTTAATTGGTGTCTTGCGATTCCTCGTTTGCTTATGAATCTCGATTTGGTTAATTTCTAGATGCTGCTCAGTTAGATACATTAATTGACGAACGTTAGGGAACATCTTTTTTTGTCGAAACAATCAACATGATATACATTTGTATAATCGAAATATCGTTTGTAGATTCATTTAATAAATAGCAAATTTATTCTTTGCTCTAGAAAATTTACATTATAGTATATAATTTACCTTGAATGGCATCGACAATAATTTTATTTTGTATCTGTGATATCAACTCTGAATAATATATGCCGTTTGCTGCAGGCAAAATATCGTGCACGCTGAATGACAACATCTTGTGTAGAAGACTATTTTGTAATGAAAAGAAAAAAATGGGCCCTTTCGCAAAGTATTTATGATTTCATTTCCCTCATATTGACTGACATCAATCATAATAATTTTATTTTGATTAATATATGTGCATTTAATTCCGGTAGGATGTACTGTTTACCTTGTGAAATTATCAATTATGAAATATAACTTTCTTGGAAGTGCAAGCAATAGGTTTTACCAAGTTTCATCGCAAGCGTTTGAATAGTACAGAAGATCATAGGATACGAACTGACAATTTTTTTATATAGATATAATAACCGTACTCAGCATATTATCTTTCCACAAGTGCAAGTAATGAGTTGACCAAGTTGCATAGAAATTGGTTGAAGAGTACGGCAGTGCATAAAGTGCGAAGAAACAGCAGTTTATTTTTGTATAATATATGTATGTATTCTATTAGAATTGTAATGCTTGGTGTTTTTTGAGAATTGTAAGGGAAGAAACTTTTTTTTTTTGTATATTTCATGATTAGTTTAATATTTGTTCAAAATTCTCAGGATTAGTGTTAGAAAATGTGATTAAAACATTTTCTTTAAAAATTTAATAAGACGGAAAAAATATTTATGCCATAAATTTGTTGATAGTTCAATTAATAATTTTTTAAAGTTGAAATGATGCAAAAATTTGTGTACACTAATATCTTCGGAAAACAATGTAAAAAACGCAAAAATTGCATTAACTTTTTAATTAAAATTTCAATCCTATAGGTTTGGTTCCTCTAAAACTGACCCCGGCGGCACCTCGTTATTGAGGATGAGATGCTCCCGGCATGGTGGTTGGATCTCACCAACCCGGTGGGTACAATAAAATATGGGAGTCTGACCTTCCCATCGATGACGGGACGTACTCCCAACTAGGAGGGTTGTACTAGGGCTCGTGATGGCCATTAGGACTCAACAACAGCTCCAGCCAATGTTGCTGTAGTGGCTGTCTGGTCATTCAGTTTTACGTGGTTTATCTGTGTGCCTTCAGGCGGTCGGTTTTATGACTTTCCCTAAAACTTTCTTGCATACTCTACCGTTAATGAATGTTTTGTGTGTCCTGTTAGAGTTATTTCTACACTAATCTTTAGTTAACAGATGCATGCAAATAAATCCGAAAATATTTTTTACGTATTGGAAAATTCCATTATGCCTATAACAGTTACTTAAGTGCAAGTAATAAATATTCGAAGTTTTATCGCAATCGGAGGAGTTGCATGACAGTGCATAGGAGACATACAGATAAACTTTCGTTTTTATTATTATCTATTTATGTATGACGGAGAAGATAACCGTATAATTGCTGCAGCATAGAGTGATAATAGTGCCAAATTTAATTCATGCATTAATTAACGCATAATTCACTTTTATACTTGCATAATGCATCATATATTAATCAGCATACTATTATACACATTTATATTATAGAAAACAGTCACAGATGATAAATCTCTAGTATGAAGAATAGATTTTTTTTAAAAATCTTTTTGAAGATTAAAGCTACATTCAAATTGCATTTCTGAGGAAAGAAGGTTTAGTTTGTTTAGTTTAGTTATATTAACATCCCGTTTAAAGCAACACGAGGGCTATTTTGGGACGGACCTCGTAATTTTGAACCACGGTCAGATGACGAGGACGACATCTGAAGTGGCACCCCACTCTCCACACCACACCACACCAGCGGGAGGACGTTTGGCCTGACAGATTTAACGTGCAAGAGACCCCCTCACACGACGGTTCTTCGGTGGAATCGAGTCTCGAACCTGGAACCCTCCGGTTCCTAAGCCGAGACCTTACCACCAGGCCACCGCGGCCCTGTTCAATGGGTGGTGAATTTAACATTTCATCCAAATCGGATTCAGTCAAATCTTCATCTTGCGATTCAAGCAGTTCCCGAATGTCACTTGATTCTATATGTTCGAACCCATCTCGTCCTATTCCATTCGCGATTTCGGCTATGTTTGCAGTCAAAGTTGGAACTTGCGCAGACTCTTCGTCATTTTCCGCAGTCAGAGCAGGCCAGTGTTTTCCAGCATGACTCCAATGTGGGAGGCTTCAGTTCTTCCAATGATTTTTTTATGTTTATGATGCATTTTGCTATGTCAAATTTCTTCCAGCATTCGATAACATTCATATCAGGATTACATTCCATATTATCCAATATGATTTTGAAGGTTTGTCTAATGTAATAAAGCTTTAAGGCCTGGATTATTTCTTGGTCCATAGATAGAGGCAGAGCCGACGTGTTGGGAGGTCAAAATGTCACTTTCATATTTGGATGCATAGTTCCAAGTTCGCTAGGATGACCTGGTGCATTATCCAAAACTAGATGTGCTTTAAAGTCTAAAGTCTGTTTTCTTAAATTAATTTCAACTGTAGAAAAAAAAAACAGTTTCGGAACCAGTCACAAAAGATAGCGCTTGTAACCTACACTTTCTTATTAGCACGCCAAAACACTGGCATGTTGAATAAAGAAACCGCGAATAAAGAAATTTTTAGCCGCGAATATAGGAAATTGGTTGGCATTTTTTTCATCCGTGAATAGTGAAACCGCGAATGAAGGAATCGCGAATAAGGAGCTTTTACTGTATAATTTTTATTCTTTTAGATAATTCTGTAAACCATAGTGTTACAGGAGGTTACTTGCATCAATCGTGCAATATATTGGCGAACAGCAGCATATTTCACCAATATATTGCACGATTGATGCAAGTCAATGAAAATCATATTTTCAGTATTTGTTTAGTTTTTTGATGATTTTAAAAAGGAAGAAAAAATATTTCATAAAATGGAATAATAGTTCATCCAAATGTGTATAACTTAAAATTGAACAAGAAAGTTTTATTAGTATAAAATTCTTTATTCCTACGAAAATACAATTCTCTTAGATTTAGCAAATGGGGTATAAATGTTGACGATATTGTAGTTATATAAATTATCGTGTGATTTTGCAATCAAGGCTTAAATTATTAAGAACTTTTAAAAACATTTGTATTTGTTTTTCTTCACTAAAGCACATCCTATATGCTTGTTAAACATTGAATATTAGTCTCATTTGAAACCATTTGGAGATTCAGGATAAGTGATAAAACTAAATTTTAATTAAATAACTTTTGTAACTAAATCTTAATGAATTCACGAGTAAATTATTTTCTTTATTTTTTATTTTGATAGATATATAACATATTAACCCTTAACTGCGGACGTGCGGTTTACGAGGCCACATTTTCTTTACATTCGAATCAAATTTTCTAATGATAGTATTAAATCGAAAATCAGACAATATGTTCAGCAGACATTCTTCTTATTACGTAAATATGTTTTAGAAATTTTTAAAAATATTTTATCACTGAAAAAAGCAAATGCTTTGGAACATACATTTTTTTTTCAAATTACATGCAACAATAAATAATATTTTTGAAAAAAAAACATATTACTTTATACTTTTTAAATCATGCTTATTTTTCCAGTATATTAACGTATATAGAAAACAATATAATGTAAAATTCAGCAATTATATGATAAGTAAAAAAATTGACAATGGGTAAAATTGGCCCGATTTTTTATCGGCATGCGTGGCTTTCATAGCCCGATTTTCTAGGGCATTTTATAATTAAAGGCTAAGAACTATTATAAAAATCAACATATAAATTCTTTATGCATATCTCTTGGTGTATTAACACATTTTTACAAAAACAGTATGCAAGGTCAATCCATTCAATTGAGTTGAAAAATAGAATAGGGGTGAGCGAAAGCCCATCGTTAGCGGTCTCTCAGACCAGTTAAGGGTTAACTGAGATTCTCATATAACTAAGATCACCTTCAATTCCCACACCAGGAGGCTTACACCTTTTTGTTAATTTTGTTGGTATTTTTCTATTTTCTAGTCTACTTCCTTACAAATCCAACTAATTATATTGGTTCCTGAATTCTCAATTTATTCTCCCTTCCAATTTCTTGCATATTCATACAGTCTAGCGGCTACTTTATGCCCACATCATGTGCGATAATTCATTTTAAACATTGTTTTGGCCTATTCTAGATCTAACTAGAAACTGTCCGAAATTTCAATTTGACGCAAATTAAGATTTTTATCGAGACAACAATCTATTTTCGAAACTAATTGTAATTCCAATATTAGGGTGTTATTTTTTCCATGTTTAATTTTATAAACGTCATATTCTTAACATGGGGGAAAACTATATTTACTACTATATACGTTTTTTGAAATCTTTGTGAAAAATCTTGTTGTTTGGATATTTTAATTTTAACAACCCAACAACCATTACAAAAAAGACATTGCAAGAAAGTTGAATGTAAAAATTTATATCCTGTTCAATGATAGTATTAGAAAAAAAAATAATGCATAGTTTTCATTTTGATGGAGAAGATTCAACGAAAGCAGTAAGTTTATTGTGATTTTTTTAGTGCAAAGTGACTATTTTTATTTTTAGAAGTCAGTTTAAGTGCAATTAACTAGAAACTTTCCGAAACTTTAATTTGATGCAAATTGAGATTTCTATTGAGACAACAATTTATTTTCGAAACCAATAGTAATTTCTCAGTGAGACTTCAAGACATATAAAACTGAATGTAGCCATACTATATTTGTTTCTTTGACGAAGAAAATTACCAAATTTAGGAATATAAATTGAAAGAATATGATAAATACATTCCTTGAGCTTCTAGAAAAGGCATAACAACTTTTTTTTTAGTTCTTGATATATATAAACTCCTTATGTGCCAACAAGTATATCACAAGGTTTACAGATTTAAGTACAGTTCCCGATTGATAGTAGAATAAATTTCAAACATTGGAACATAGGCACAAATGTAGTGAAAATGGGGGAACAAGTAAATGCACTAATCTGATATAGAAATAAGAATTCTTTCTTTTTCAGTATTTGCAATTCTTTCGTAAAATGTTCCAAAAAAGGACATTTTATAAAAATTAACTTATATACGATACTCAAACTTAAGCAGCTGTCTGTTTTTAGGAGAAATCAACATTTTTGCACAAATTATTCGCTTATGCCACAGTTATCAGCTAAAACAATTCTTATTTTGATGTCTTATTGCTGTAGATGGAGACATTTGATATAAAAATCTTAGTTTGTTCTTCTGGTGTTATGATTCAGGGTGTTAAGTTCATCCCACTTATTTAACCATGAAAAATATTTTCTTCCGTAGTGTATTTCTGTTGCTAGAGATTTAGATTGAAAATAATGCTATTAGTTATTGAATAAAAATCTAACCCTTTTGGAGGACTGAATTTGCAGTTTAAGTGAAGAAAGTTGGCAAGTTGAACGAGATAATACATAGTCATGTGGTGGGCAATAAATGGTATTGCTGCCCCTTCTCCCTCCCGAAATATTCTCGAATGCTCTCAAATTACAGTCTTACTCTTTTCTTCCCTACTTCAAATTATATACATTGAGTAATGTAGCAAACACCTTGCATGGCATTACCAAGCATTAGGGATGGAATATAGGTATTTAGCATTAATCAAACATTTTTGTGGAATTTTTCAGGTGAACATGTAGTTTGAATGCCTATTTTTTGACTGAGTGATACTGGAATTTGAAAAGGAACTACAATGGGGTTAATTCATGTAACTTAAAAGTCACATGTTGTGTACTTCTACGCATGGCATTTAAACCGTCATCCTCAACTCTTTAGAAATAAGTCTGTCATTAATGTTCTACGCCAATTATGAAGCGGATTTTTTGCTTAAATTTGAAATTATAATTTTGTGTAATTTTCTTTTCTCTTATTGTATGTTTAAAAGATGAAATACTGGTGTGATTCTTGATACTTCACAATACATACTTTTACAACTTAGAAGAATTGCTTTATTAACCCTTTTATCCTTTTTTTTTAAAGAAATGACAAATTAATTTAAAATATTGTCTTAAAGTTATCATACATTAGTAACATTCTCTCTTCTTTAAATTTTGACTGATAATTGATTGGTTTAAATAACTGATGTTCTCGTTCAAAAAATCCGAAGAAAAATTTGTTTCCTAGCAGAAACAGAGTCTTCAAATACTATAAATATCAGAATCTTGAAATGTCTTAAGCTTGATGCAAAAGAATACACAACGCAGATGAATAATTACATTATACTTTTATTGTATTAATTAGCAGACATAAATATTTTCAATGAGGGATAAAGCGAAATAAAGATGTATATGAATATTGTCATGTATATTTACAAATTTTACAAATAACTTTTCATTCCATGATCACTTTTTGTGATGACCATGATGGACAGGAATGGGAATGAAGATGGGATGGGACTGGTGGTGCTTGTGGTGGTGATGCTCAGACAACATCTTAGCAATTAGACCAGCTACCAGAATTTCTCCAAGACCACCGCCACCCTGATTTCCACCATGGTGGGCACTAACCATCAATGTGGATAGAAGACTAACCAGGCACAAAGCGATGATTTTTTGGCTAGAAAGCATTTTATAGGTATTCTGGAATGAAAGAAACATTCATATGGACAATTATCAAAAATAAAACAATTTCCTTAAAGAATTAATGTTACTAAATAGTTATTATTCATATTATTTTAGTCAGAAACAAATTTCAAAAAAAATTAATCAACAAAATATGCACATACTACGAATAGGAAAGTTCACATTGACCTAAATATCAAAATCATTGAATCAAAATATTTAGATACGTAAAAACACTTCTATGAAAAATAAATCTCTCTAAAATGTTTTACACAGTTAGAAGAAAAAAGGCTAAATAAACAATTAGTTAGTAAATTATCGACTCATTTTCTGGAACAATTTAATTTTTCTTCGATAAATGCTGATCCACATGAATGACCAAATATTTAATAAAGTATTTTCTATCTTAAATTTAATTTGTTTATACTTAATATCAAAGTAATGAATACAAATTTCTACTTCTGTCTAATAATGTATTAAACCGAGATTCTTAAAAATTTATATTAAATAATATATTCCATATTACAAGCAGTAATGCTGTTTCATATACCATGATCCTACTACAAATTTTGTATTTATATCAACGCATCGATAATAATTTGAAAAATAAATCATCAATAAGCATTTAATGACTAAAATAATCACCTTGAAACTTAAAGAACGCTTGGATGAAAAAGTCCACAATATCTATTGCTATGAACATTGTTTAAAAACTGAGTTTTGATGTGTGGAAATTGGAAATAAATATTAAGGCAGATAAAGAAACGATGACAAAAAAAAAAGATTACAGGATTAGGAAAAAAATGATGATTTTTGATTTATTCTTCTTATCAACTTACACCTACGCTTAATATATATACATATTTATCGGCACCTTAAAATTACAAGAACAAATTGCCAAATTCATCAATTAATTGATTTATCATTCACTTGGCCATTTTTTTATTTAAATTTTATGTTAAAAAGATTTTATTCAAACGGATTTTCTGACTACTTAAATTAAAATCTCTAAAATGTATAAATTTTGTTATCTTCGATTTAACTGTGATCTTAAACTTTTTAAATGTAATATTTTTGTCTTCTTCCTTATTTAATTGTTCGGATCATGCACTTTAATACTTAAAAATATATTGTAATAAATGTATAGTTTTGCCAAATTGCTTGCTAATACAGAAATCAGTCCGTTCATTTCATATGGCACATGATTGATAATTGTTTTAAGTAAATTTTATTTTTCAATTTTTTTGATGATTTATATTGTAAATTTATACTACCTCATCTAAAGAAGAATTAAAAGCAACTTGAAGTTAAAGGGAATGAAAAATCGATTTTCAGTCAGACACGTATAAAATATTTTTATATGAAAAAGTTTATAAAGTTTTTTAAACAAGTTTCAATTGTTCCGAGTTTTTTCGAATTACTCAATTTCCTTAACAAAAGATTTCCCCATATAGAAATTTTTTAAAGCACAAAACAAATTTTCCTGCCATTAACTTTTGCACCGGCGAGACCGATTGCTTCACACTTAACAGACTGATCTTCAAAGACCAACTTCACTAGAATTAAACGCTCCAATAATTCAGCGACCATCTTCCGTTATAAGGAAATCCTTTCTCTTTTGCTTCACCTTATTTATATAGATTCGTGAGAATTTTTTGTTGTTGTTAATGAATCTCTGTCCACGGTCAGTTGAACGGATTAAAAGTTCTGTTTCCTTATTTGCGGATTTGTTGAATTATTTCTTTTTCAAACGGTGGACGGGCGAAAGCTGTCCTAAAAAGGAAAGTGACTATTTAGAGTTTAGAAACTGATCTATGTTTATTGTATTAATGACTTTAGATTTTATTTTGAGAACGTAAAAAAAGGCTTTTTTAGATGATATATTAGTTAAGTGTTCTGAAGTATGACTTTAACTTCGTGTATAAAGACTTTGGCAATTTTATATTAAGGTAAATAATTATCTTTGAAAGAAAAAATTCTTAAAGAAAATAAAAAAAAAAAAAATTTTATGACTTAGCTAAAGGATTATTGTATCCTTAGAGAAACTCCACTTTTGCTTTAAAGGAAACAAAAAAATATCAAGGAAATCGAAAGAAATAAGGCATTAAATTTTTATGACTTTATTAAAATATGAATAAATAGGCAGTATTATATTGAGCATTTTTGGAACTATAACCCAACAATTAAAAATTCAAATAAGACAAGGTAGAAATTGAATATATACCATTGTTATATTTTTCTTCAATGTCATCTGAATTAAAAGATATTTTAAGATATAATGCTGTTGATTTATGTTTTTCTAGAAACTAAAAGTATATTACGTCTTTTAATTGGCTGATTAGAAAGTTTCCATTGTTGTTGGGAAAAGTAGACGCATTTTTTGAAAGGAAAAAGTAAATTACCGAAGCTTTAAATTAAAGTGCCAGAAAAAAAACTCAAAGATATCTGACTGGTTTAAAACTCAAATTTTACAGTTTCTCAAAAAATAGGTAGTTTTTTTATATATTAAGATTAAAAAATTATTCACCTTATTTAAATTAAATTAGGAATGTTTTTAATATTTTAAAACTCCACACGAACTTCATAGATACCATCAAAATATGATGCGATGAGCACCAACATTATAACATTTAGTATTATAAGCATTATAAGTATTTAGCATTATAGCACATTGTATCCATTATCTCACGATTTTAATATTTTTGTTTTACATCTTCAGATTTGTAAGAATAAAACTATTCTTTCTTTTTCAATATTTTAAGAAAGGCTTGAGAATTTTAATTCCTTATTTATATCTCGGCATTAACTGTAAAGTAAATGCTCATCACTAAAAAAGAAAAAACTAAAATGGCAAAGAAATTGTTCACATGAATATTAAAATTTTAGGTCAGAAAGCAGAAAATATAGTTTTTAAAAATTCAATAAGAAAAAATAAGCTATTAAAAGAATATTTTTTTTTGTATTTTTGGGTACATCTCTTTTATTACAACGAAATAACTTTAGAGAGCATACGCTATGTCTTGATTCCCAATGATGAGCATAATCTTTACATTGAAATATATATTCGATTTTAGTGCTAAATTATAAGTACATAATTCATCAAAAAATCAGTGCAGTTTTGTAAGCCCTCTGTAAGGAATTTATTTCTTTTATAATGTGGAATTTTTGCTAACATTTATAGTATACATGCTTTTCACTCACTCGTCGACGTGTCATCACTTATATTTTTTGATCAAGAATTGTAGCCTCATTTTAAATAAAATTGTTTCAAAATTCCTGTTCATATTTAGTAAAATATAATTTACCAAAACTTACTAAACATCATTTTCAGTATCAAATGAAGCACTTAAATAGTAAGATGTAAGTGCCAGAGCATTTTCAGAATTTGAAAAGGATATTTAATTCCCTAACGTAACAAAACTGATGGCCAATTACTAAATCAAACAAAATTAAATTAATATCAAATTATTTTAATTCAATATTCAGAAAATGATAAAAATTTATTTTATAATTAAAAACAAAGATTTTGACTCTTAACATTTTAGTATTATTCTAAAATGTAATAATAGTAATTTTTATGGATAGAGGCATCCTAACTGTTTGCTTTTTCTTGTAAAAGAATTAGGGAGTGGTGTTTTGTCATACTAGATATTTCAGTACGTATGTGTGTGTATTAACTAGTGAATATGCATTATGTGTATATATCTATATAAAACATAAATATTAAACCTTACAAAAGAGTTTTTTTTTAATTTTTTGACTTTTTTGAGTTTTTCCTCTACAGATGGAATTTTTGGGATTATTTTTATTTGAATAAACTCATTCATAAAAAAAATATTTTTAATAACATTATTAGACAGAGTGAAAAATAAATCAACCCAAAAAATCTACATATTATATATTGTTATATAATATTGGAAATTAAAAATAACATTTAAATTTAATTTGACATGTATAATCAATTTTATCCATATAATTTTAAATTTCCATAAGGATATATCAAATACTTAAGCAGAAATATAAAATCTGTTCGACATAGAATAAATGCTCAACAAAAATAAAATGCATTTTTTTCAATATTGCATTTTATTATAAAGAATTAATTTTGAAATTTTCGCAATTCCAACAGGCATCTGTTTTCGATTATATTTGTGATTCTAGAGCCAAATTTAGAACCTCAGTGTTTTTTAAATAATTCTATTTTTTCTTTGAAAATTGCTAAATATCGAAATAAAAATTCATTTCTTTTATTTCAGCTAATTTTTTAAGATATCCTTAAAAATATCTAGGTGAATTTTACTAGATAGAAAGCCTAGAAAGATAACATTTTGTCTCTGTACTAATAGCTATTTCTTTACTTTCCGCCCTTTTTTAGATATATGTTATAGAACACTGGTATTTAACTTTCACAGACATTAATAGTAGCATGTTATGTTGGTTCATCAGTTAAGAAGATACCTGATAAAATGCTGCTGAATTACACTTGAATTTCATTAAATTTTCTTAAATTAATATAAATGAATAAAATTAGATAAAAGAGTAAATATGAGCTATGAAAACCAGATCTGATTTTTGTCCAGACAAAAGTTTTTTAATTAGTCAAACTATTTAGATAAGATGTTTCTTTGGAAGAGGAGAGGATTTTTGTGTTTTAATTAATCAAGCAGAATGTAAAAGACACTTCTTTAAAAATAATAGAGAACTAAGATAAATGAATATTATGAGCCTTTCTATTAATGAAAAAGTTTTATTCCTATAAAAATTTCATGCTGTTTAGGGTCACATGAGTTGTTTAAAAATAATTGGATTTCGAAAATAAAATAGTAACAATAAAAGAATAATAATTAAAAAACAAAACAAAGAAGAAAGAACATTCCTGAACTAAAAGATTCAATAACTTGAAATACAAAAATATGGAAAACATCAATTCTATTTTAGTAATAAATAAATTTAATTTTAGTACTCTGTAGTTAAATTCAAATATTTTATTTGGTAATAACGCTGTGAATTTTGAAAGAAATACATAAGTAAAAGTACAAAAAACTTAATCTAAACAACATATCATATAATAATTACTTATTTAACAAAATAGTTATGAAGAGAAATTGAGTATAGTTTAAAAAAGAACACTACTTTGTTATTTTATTATTTATAGTAAATATATATTCTAAATAGTTTTCTTTTTAGTTCAATTTTTTATGTTACGCTCAATAATTATTGAGTTAAAATAGCATTTCACAACATATTATCTTTGCCTTTACTTTTAAAAGGCACAAAAAAAGTTATTAACTGAATTGTACTTACAACTGTGGTTTTCTAACAAAAATCGTGACTCACTTCTTCCAATCGATCTTCTTTTCCTAAACAACCAGGTTAACTAAACGTTTCCGACTGAATAACGATGAGCTGACGTTTTTCCTTTATATAGTCGTCGTTTTTCAACTCATCCAAATTCGGAACTTTTTTCCTTACAATAAGCGGAAAAAAGTCATCCTCATTAGATTGGAGAAAGTGTGTGGACAGAACCGTTTTTTATCATCTTCGCTTCTTAATGTCTTTAGATCTAAAATTAGATAAGAACATGATAATTATTTTAGAGTAATTTGCGTGTGCTGACAATGTTTTTTCCGCTTCCACCTTGTAAAATCGTTTGCTAATGGAAAATTTCACTTTTAATTAATGTGCTGCCATGGTAGAAACGGAAATTCAAGAATCGTTTGCAAATGGTTCATGTAATGGTGGGAAATAGCTTAAAGAAGATTTTTATTTCCTGATATGTTTTTGATGATAATTTCAGGTAATATCATATAAATATTTCCTTTATAAAAGGACTTCATTGTTAGGGTTATGGCCATTCTTAAATCATCATTCAAAAACTATTAAACTTTAATAAAAACTGTTTGATGCGATTCCGTAAAATTTTACTGGCACCAATATATTCCATGTTCTAAATATTTCTTTTGCGTTTGTAGGAATATATGTGTTTTTAAATTTGGCATTATCAAAAGTTATTGAAATTTAACATTAGATGGAATACACTTATAAGAAAACTAACTTTTTTGCCATTATTTGGTACTATTTAATATTTTTCTGCTGTTAATTCTCTGAAGCAAATTAAATAAATCGTTTAAACTCTATGTTGATAAATTTAACAAATTATTTTAGAATGATATTTAATCTTTAAATGCTAGTTTGTACTTACGTTTATGTTTTATTTTATAATAAAAATATGTTTAAAATATTCAAATAGACTATTCGATCAATTTTTAAACAATGATAAAGCCTTATTACCAGGAAAAATTGTTATAAGTAATTTCATTGATTTATTCTATGATTGAAGCTTTCTATTGAGGATACTATGATTTAACTTATTTGCTATTCATTTAAATTTAAATTTAACTTTTGGGATAGCCCTTTCTTGTTTGAATCATGTATTTGCTGTAGAACAATTTATAATTAATTCAAAAAATGAAAACTAAGCAAAAGTAATTCATAATTTTTAGAAATTAAGAAAAAGAGAATTTTAATAGAAAAATTAGTCCAATTAGATAAAAAAATAAATAGGGTATAATGCGACTTATATTTACTTTTCCTAGATGAAGTTAATAATGTATTCTATTTACATAATACATATTAGCTTAAAAAATATACAATGTTCACATTTGTATGCTGGAAAAATAAAGGACATTTTGAAAATTATTAAAAATACAAATTATTTTAAATTAGTTGCCTCAAATTTAAATTATGGTGGTATTATAAATTAATATGAAACTACAGCAGAATATAGTGATTACATCAATAAAGAACAAGCTTTACTTATCGATGAACTGCAAACTGCTAAAGAAATTTTTTACTGGAGTAGTTCAGTTATATCAAGAAAACGAGGAAAATGTTCCATGTATGTAATTTTCTTCTCCTTTTTATCTTTAAAAATGATTTATTTCCTTTCATTTTTTAATACCAATATTTTATCCTTTGATGTTTCTTTGACTGTAAAAGACATTTTTCACTAACTCTATATGTGTCTGACTGTTCTGCTTTCGTGCACACTTTGGTTCATGGTAGGAGAAGAATTTTAATTTAAGGATATATGTTTCTCGCCAGTGGAAGAAAGAGCCAGAAGAGCAGTTTAAATAGATATATTTCAAAGTTGGGTATAAAACCATATTTTAAATCGATGAAAATCGAAACAAAGTTTTCCTAATTTCCCAATAGGAATATATTTTCTTTTTTTCTACAACCTTTATTCTATATTAAAGTATTGATATTTATGCTCATATGATGAAAACATATGGCAGTAAAGCAAATATAATCAAATTATATAAAATTTATCTTAACAGATATATTTGATAGTTCTTCAAATAATAACAAACTGCATGAAAATTCACATGATTTTTCAATTTTTAAATCAGCCTTTGTTCTCCGCAAATTCCGTACTAAGACAATATTTAAATATATCATAAACATATCGTGTCAAGCGCCTTGATTTTGAAAAAAAAAAAAAAAGATAGAGACACTACTAAAATCTATGAATACAAAAATTTATGCACTAATATCTTTATTAAAACAAGTTCCGAATGGCATAGATGCTATTTTTAGATAAATATTATTTATAATTTGATAAAATATTAATAATCTTCTTATAATTATTATGTTTTAATTTTAAAACGATTAATTTTTAACATTTCAAGTTGAAATAATTGGCTAATAATAATTTATGAGTCAAAATTAATATTCTTAGGGTCCTCGTTTTCTTTTAATTGTGGAACCTTAAAAACCTTTCTTTTAATTGAGGAGGATATAAGGAACCTTAAAAATTAAAAATTAAAACAAAAAGAAAGTACAATGGGTAATTTTTAATTAAATTCATTGCAGCTTTTTAAATTTAAATAATTGTTATGTGTGCTTATACGAAGTACTTAAAATTAAGTAATTAACATAAATCTGAAGTGATGTTTTCAGAAACAAAAAAATTGATCGGTAAACACAAAGAGAATTCAAATGAATTTGCCATTGAGTAATAAATCAAGCTTAGTCCATAAAGAGCGCGAAACTACTTCAAATGAAAACCTACAAAAAGTTTTTAAAAAGTCAACTAATTTAAACACTGCTTCAAAATAATGCTTAAAATACAGTCCGTGGAAACAGTGTATTGTTGTGAATGAAATGATTAAAATGGCGTATATGCAATTATTAAAAGCTTTCACATTTGCGCAGAGATATAATTATATGGTCAATAACGATCATCATTGGATTGTCCAAAAATGTTGAATGTATTTTCGATATTAACCACAATAAACTTTTTTCTTTTAAAAATGTTTTATAAAAGGTCTAAAGGAATCAACATGATTTCAACCATAAATCTGTCACTTTCAATAAATTTATGCAGGGCCCAAATTGAAGATGCGCTTTATGAAAAACATTTAATTTATACTAAGGATTTATATGATTTTTAGATTTTCCTCACCTAAATGATAACTCTGGATACCTAATGCCTACTTTTGAGCTTCTCAGCATGTTATCTGAATCATAATGTATTGCTTTAAATAAGAATTTATTAAAAAAATGTTATCATCATCATAGTAAAAGACGAAATTTAATCCAGAAAGTATTTTTCGAGAATATTTAAATTTATTTACTTTCTAGTTATACGTTATATTTCCATGAAGTAATGTTCAATACTTTCTGAATTTTGCTGAGTTGGATATTTACTTTGAAACAAGTATTTTTTTTAAACTTTTTATTGAAGTATTTTTTTTAAATATGTATTTCAAAGGCAGGAAATAGCCCCCCCGAGATAATTTTTTTTTCATATTGAATTTTAAGAGTGAAGAAAAAGCACAGAGCCTGACTAAATCGAGAATAATGAATTTCTTTCTTGCCATTCTGAAATGAATATTTATAAAAAGTAATTTTTATGGAAAAATATAAATGATTTTTAGACGTTCTTAAATGTAAGAAATTTAAATATTTGTAATAAAAAATATTTTTAATACAATAAGATAAATATATATCATGTAGTAAAATAAACGCATTTTAACTCAAAAATGTTTAGTTTTTTGACAACATAATGGTTTTAAAATCTACTCATAACTAATGAGTAATTTGACTTTCGAATCATTTTATCAATAAATATAATAAATTTCAAGAAAAATCATCAGTTAGTACGATGCAAAATATTCATAAAAGTATAATAGAGCTATAATATGTGCTCATGGTCTTTATTTATATTTATAAGCATTTTTAGTTAATTTATTATTTTATTTAATTGCCAATGACTTAAATTCATTTGAAATTAATAATTCCCTAAGCCTTATATTTTATTCTTTACTGGGAGTGTTTGTTGATTTTTAATAGACTGATGTGATGTTTGTTACCTTATATAATGCTTACCATTAACTTATTTATATTTTAAATTATTAAGCTGATTCGAATTTTTAGTTTCTAGTTAGATACATAAAATGTTTTAAAATGCTAAGATTGGGATTTTTGAAATATTATATGAATAAGATTATAGACGTAATTATAAATGTTTAATTCCAATTTTTTCTGTTCTTTTCGTTCTCATTTTGGCTTAGTATAGTTATCTTATCTTAGGAGTTACTATTATATTTTTTTCCAACTTCTGACTGAGTCAGCAAAACATAGACTAAAGATTATATGCAAGCTCTTAAAATGGAAAGTCAGAAGAATTGCCAGAATTTAAATATTTGGTTAAGTTTTTCAACTTTTGCATCTTTGGATAGTATAAATTTATTCCTCTTTGTAGAGTATTCTATATTATATGATGTTTATTTTTAATGGTAAATTTTAATACTAAAATTTGATTAATAGAGTTGTTTTAGATTATTTAGCAGAATTTCAAAAGAGCAAAGGATTTAATAATGGCATTTGTGGAGTATTTGGTGGGTAAATAAAATAAAAAATATAATGTCACAGCATAAAATAATATGCTGTTTGATATAATGTAAATGAATAGTTACGTCTGTTTCTAACTTTGACATTATTTGCATTAACATTTTGAATTTTAATGCTTAATATGATTAAATAATTATCAAATCTTAATATGATTAATAATATTAACTGACTAATCATACTCAGAGATCGCAAAATGAATGCCACAGTCTCACATATAAGTTTAAATATCCAATACATTAAGTATGTTAAATACCCATAATATTAAGCAAGTATATTAAATACTCATAATATTAAGTAAGTATATTAATTACCCATAATATAATGTAAATGCATTAACTACCTTAGTATATTAAGTAAATAAGTTATAAACCTTGTAAATTAGTGAATTCAGAGCGTTAAATTTATCGAATGGACTAGGCCTTTTTTCATTTTAATATTAATTATAAATATAGCATTGAACTGAAATATGTATAAACAAATTCATGTTGAATTAAACACATAAGTGTATTTTTAATCTATCATTTTTTGAAAGTTGAAAAGTTTTTCATACTATGCAAATTAAAAAAAAATACTTATAAATATCTGACTAATAATTTTAGAAATGGCAAACATTGACCTGGATCATTTGTTTCGAAAATTCTTTAATAGAGTGGGCGAAATTTTGTTGGAAATTAATAATTGAAAGTTTAGGAATTATATTTATTAATAAATTAAAATATATTCTATTATTTCCGTTATTTTGTTAAAGCAGAGTTTTCAATGAAACAACTTAATTTGAGAAAAACCGAAGAAACACAAACAAAGTAAGCGAATAGGAAATTTCCTCAAAGTCATTTTGTTGAAAATGCCATCTTTTGTTTTGAAAAAAAAAGAATTGTTCATATTTCTATATCTTTAAACGATATTAATTTTGAATTATATTACAAATTTTTTTACATTTTTATGTAAAAATAATACACTTAGGAAAACTGCATTTTTATTTATAATATTTCTTTTTTCAAAGTATTTCATCTTTCCCCCATATTCATTTTAAAAAAATCGTGTAAAACTGATATGGAAATTTTCTCTAAGTTGCATAATTCTCTTTGTTTCTCTGAGTAATCTCGATGCAAAAAGTTGATTCATGTTTCTCAATCCAATTGTATTCAGCGATGTAGCATGTCTATCGAAAACTTTTATTTTTGCTTTATTCTTGGATAGATCATCAACCTAATTTAAATCCACACGAATGTTATTTTGAGATGGGTATTGTTTTCTCATATTTAAACGACATATGAGCAGTATATTCTCTCTCAAATAAAGTATTTTATTAAATTAAGCATAAATAAATGCGTAATATTATCTTTCTTTTCTGAACTTTTGAGAAGTGAAATATTGCGTATTTCAAATTCCTTTTTTCTAATTATTTTATTCATAATTTTGCAATCAGCACATCCTATATAAGATTTAGAGTAGATTTATGTTTAGTTGTATTAATGACCCATTTTTAAAGCCACCCTTGGGCTATTTTCGGGAGGGTTTCATAATTTTGAACCACAGTCAGATGTCGCTGACGACAACTGAACTGGCCCCTCTTTCTCCAAACTTCCATACAATAACATCTGGAGGATATTTGATTCAGACGAATAGAATGTGCACCAGACCCGCTTACACGATGAATCTTTGGTGTTATTGTGTCACTAGCCTGAAACCCAACAGTCGACCTTTCCACCTTTTCGGAGCTTTATCCTTTTAGTATAGATAAATATAATGACGTGTTTTGGAATTCCTTTGATTTTTTTTGGGTGAAATTTTTTTTATCTCACAAAGCAAAACTCATTCATAACTGAAATCAATTAATATAGATTTCTAAAAATTATTTTTAACAACAACAATAACAAAAAGGATAGTTAAAATTTATATATCAATGACCAATATTTAATACATCAAATTTTCCCGTAAGATTAACAGTGAATCATGTTTCCTGAAGTATTTTTGAGTGTACTAAAATAAGATTACAGCTTTCAAATATAAATAAAAAGTAAAGTAAAAAAAAAAAAACTGTCTATGTTATTCTATGTAAATTACTAAATGTTTTCTTTCATAATTTTTAGTGTTTATTAAATTGTATCTTTATAATATTGGCTTTTAAAAATATACTGTATTTAAGGAATAAAGAGGTTTTTTCTATATTCAAATTATAGTAATTTTAATCAATTTCTTCTAATTAATTACATAATAATTAAATATCATTTCCTCACATTAAGCAGAAGGAAAGGATTGCGTTTTAAACTATTGAATAATAAAAATTATCATTCATTCAAAAATCAATATCATTCAAAAATTATCATATCATTTATCACATTGTACTTCATTTGAAAATTGTGGATTGTTAAATTTAAATAAAATAATTAACCATATTGGCAGATTTCTAAATTTAATACAAAGTTCTGTAATTGAATAAATTATTTTAAATTGGTGAAAAATAAAAGTTTTTATTATTATAAAAATCTGTTTTTAATTACCCACACTGAAATGTATTGGTTGTGGGGGCACAGTCTTCTTTCTCAAAAATAAATCCAAAAATGAAAATTAAATCATATTAGTAACTACTATATTTTACAAATCTAATAAATGTATTACTTTGAAACTTACCTTGCAAATAAAAAAAAACAGTTTTGGAAATAAATAATGATATTTAGGAAAAGTTTGGTTTAACTTTGATTTGAGTGCGATTGCAACTGAAGATTTGAAAAAAGTCGTGACATTTTTATTCGTCTTTATCTGCCTTGAATGCCTTGAAGAAGAGACAATGTTTTCCAGCTTACTGAGTCTTCATCGATGTCCACTCTGGTTATAGAAGACTTATTTATCCTAAAGTATAATAATAAATAATTATTTATGCGCTATAATGTATCATCATTGATGATTATCTCTTATTCCTGAAGAGAAAAAAAAATATCGCTTACATGTGCAGGAAAGGTATTCAAAGAAAACCAGAATCCATAGCCCGAGCATTATATAGGAAAAAATAAAACTTTTTAAATTTTAAATTTTTATATCTCTATCAAATTTTAAAAATTAGACTAGCTGTAACTATTCCGTATCTTGAAATGGTGTCGGTTTCCGGGCATTAAACAATTAATTTTTAATTTTTACTTATGACACTTATCTATGGACAAGCCCGCCGACGAAGTCAGTGATTAAAGCTGAGTTTGTACTGTAGCTTCTGGGAGTAAAGGCCCCTGAGCCCTCGAGGGCAGAACTCCATTTTACCGAAGATCTCTTTCATATATCTCGCAGATACAATATAAGGTAAAGAAAAACCATTCCAGAGCCAGGCACTCCTAGACCTCGGAGAAGCCACAAGGTCAGGACGCCAGGGCAATCAAATGTTTGGGAAGATAAAACATCAAATTTAGAGACAGATATCTGATATAGCATAAGACATTGCGAAGTAAATTGTGGTACACACGAAGACGACGTAGGACGATTGCAAAATGAATATAATGATGCAAATTCCTCCAGCAGGAAATGCTAGTGGAATAATCTATTGTGGGTTATTCTTTTATTATTAATATGACATCTGTTTTACTCCTACTTGTGGAGTAACAAATTCAGCTATCTGTTTTAGGTCTTATCTGAGACAAACTTTTTTTAAATCTTTTGAAATAAAATATGATAGAATAATGACCTGTCACTTAAAAAATGAAAGGTACTTTTTGAGAGATAATATAAAATGGGATCATATTATTAACTAAGTGAAAGTTTTCCGAGATTATTGATCTATTGCATTGAGTGCTCTAATTGGTTTTGCTTATGAGCACGTGTCAACGATCTTACTAATAAACAAAAAATAACTACAGGCATTTTCTTAGGTTATAAACAAAGCAATCGTCATAAACAACAAATCACACTTGAAACCATGTGAATCGTTTCTAAGTGATGTGCAACTCGATAAAAGAAAGGTGTGGGGTGAAAACAGATTATGGCTTGTTTTAATCCGCTTAAAGGCTCAAAAGCTTTCTTTCGGATACAAATCTTGTTTCTTTGGCGTATGGGAACGCATTTCGGTTTTGAATGACCAAGGAAAAAAGATTCAAACAAAAGATAGATATAATAAATATTTATGATCGAATTCGCATCTAGTATCGATTCTGTTTTCTTAATTGAATCATAAATGTTAAGTGATGTGAAATGATTTATTGTGTTTTTCTTAGTTTCATAGTATTTTTTCAAAAACACTTCATTTTTAATTTAGAGCAAAATATTTACAGAATGTAATAAAACTTTTTAAAAGACGTTATATTAGTAATACAATGGCAAATCCTGAAGAATGTGTTCATTGAGATGTGTAATAAATTAAACCTTTCACGATTAGAAGATCTATCGATTCTGTTTTCTTCATCTCTTGAGAAAACCAAAGCTTTAATTTCTTCCTTTTACATTCTCAGCCTAATCCTTTTTTCCAAATTTTGAGGAGACTTATTCATTTAGTATTATAAACTATACAATACTTTTTTTCTTATCAGATAAAAACACATTCTCCGCTTTTGAACATGCACCACTCAACTTTGATTACATCAAATTACAGGCAATGGCAAAACAGTACGTTTTGAAGTAACCTGTTATAATATGATACTTAAAATTTCATTAATGAGGAAATTATGAAAGCTAAGTTATGGAAATTTCTAAAACACAACCCATATTCTTGGAAAATTAACAAGCAATATAATAAAAATAAACAAAGTGCACCATGGCATTGATTTATTCTTCACGAGATATCAATTACCATTTTGAGGAATTTAACTAATCTCTCACAAATATGATCTATAAAGGGTGATTACTTCTAAATGTATACTTACTAAAGCAATAACTATTTGTTTTATGTACTCAGATACTTTAATAAAGTAAGATATATCTTTTTCTAACTTCGTTATTAATGTTACATGCAGATATTTTTACTTAAGGTTTCTTAAGATAAAAGATTTTAACCGTGAAGCATGTTATGGAATTATTTTAAAATACTCTTCCAGCTTTAGATTAAAATTCCTCACCATAATAAGACAAAAATGACAATGATTTATTTATATGATACAGATAAAAATGAATATCATAAGCATAAATAGGTGCTCATTCACTGTGAATAGAAAATTTAAATCTGTCAAAGTATTCCTAACTTATGAATTTTTATTCACAAGTAAACCATTTTATCGAAAGAATATATCAGTACATTTAAGGACAACTTTTTTTGCAGTTGTCTTCTTAATATTAATGAGAAACAGATATAAATCATTTACTTTAATATCTATACTTATAATAAAGCTTGATGTGTGTGTGTGTGTTGGCGCTCTACAGGCCAGACCGTTGGACCTACAGCTACCAAATTTGGTACATGTATACCTTGGAGGTCGGGAATGTGCACCTCGGAGCCCTTTTTTGGAATTTTTAATTAGAATTTGAATTAATTAAAATTTAAGCGAAATTTCGAGGTTTTTCCGCTATTACTTTCAAAAATATTATCGCACAAACATGATTTTTACATCAATTTAAAGATTAAAAGATTAGCTTTCTAATGGTATCAGTGTTTTAATGTTATATCTTAAGCTTCTATTTTTAATGAATTTTTAAAGAAATATTTTAACTAATTTTTTTTAGTACGTGATTGGATAAAATAAAAGAAAATAATGACAGAAGTTCAAATAAAAAAAACCAACGATCATTGCAAAATAAATCTAAAGAAATGCAACTTTTAGCACGTGACTGGACAAAATAAAAGAAATATAAAATGTGATATTTTCTAAAAAAAATAAATGCAAAGCAAAGGTTTCTATAATCGTTTGCAATATCTATATCATTAATTCCATAAATAATCTTTATTTACAGTAAACCTGATTGAATTTAGACAGGATATGCATTGAAATAGCGACTTAATGGCATATTTCTATAATCGTTTGCAATATCTGTATCATTAATTCAATAATTTTTTCCCTTTTTCGCTTACTTTAAAAAACATTTTAACATTTTGGCAATATCACCGAAAAAAACATTTTTAATATTTTGGAAGCATAATTGATGAATTATTAGAGCATTAAACTCAAAAAGATTTTCCGAATAAAGTTACCGACTCTTTAACTACTAATAACTGAATCTTTTAACTTTAACTATTTTTTAAATTTTGGCTAATGAATATGTGATTTAATTGAAAATTTTAGAACGCATTACTCATGGCGAACCAGCTGGTTACCAAAGGCGGCTAGTATTAAATAAGTTAAAGCATATAAAATTCTTCAATAACTTTTGAACTAGCTAACAGTTCTTGAAATAACTATTCTCTGTAAGTATCAACATATGTAGTCCAATAAATGTTTAAAAGTGGCATCTTTTTACAGTATGATAAACATTTAACACTGCTTTCCGTTCTGGTCTATATGGCCAGATATAAAATTTAAACCTTCGAAAAATCATTCGGTGCAGGGATATTTTCATGAAACTTCTTGACATCTTTGATACTTAATGTATCGTTCGGGTCAATATGACCAAATGCAAAAAACTCATTTAATTTTTAATCATACATGTTCATTTTTGTTTGATATAATTAAAAAGAAGAAACAGTTCCTATCATTTACCCGTTTTTGAAACCTCTTTTGTAGACGTGTGTGTTTAGTCACATGATAAGAGAGCGAGTGCAAGGTCCAAAAGTATGATTGACAGGGGGCCAAATCATTTGCTGTTATTGCAGCGTTTCTTTTTCCCAGCTGTGTTTTACTTTCTGGAAACAAATCGAAAATAAAACTTTTCAAGTACATATTTGATTATTATTGTTAGCTAGTGTTTGTAACAGACAGGAATATATTTCGTATCCACGAAATATCCCTTGAAATATTTCGTATCATATCCAAAGTTATTCTCTTTGATAATAAATCCACACATCAAAAAGAAAAAAAATGGATACATTAGCTACAGCGCTAGATTTCAGCTTGAAATGGATAAAAATTCTACCAAAATTGAATAACCCAAAAGAAAGTATTAGTATAGATGCAAAATTAGGAGGATTTCATGGCTGATGTCCTTTCAAACTGTTCACATCAAGAAAGCCATCTAAATATGAAATCAAACCATGGACTTTATGTGATATTAAAATTTCGTATGAATTGAAAACACAAATTTATACTGGAAAACGTACCATCGGAATTACTTAAGAATACGCTTTGTATGTGAAATTTGCAAGATGAAATCACTGTACGTCAAGCAATCACAGCAAAACTAATGTGTTATGCTGCAATTGTAAAAATCAAATTTGTGAATTTCATGTTAAATATTATTATTCAAATTGTAAATAAAAGCATTAAGTTTGAACACTTTTCTGTTATTTTATAGCTGGTTTATATTATTAAGTCTATTTAGTAATATTGTTTAAATAATTTCTTAAAGAGCACTTGTCAGTTACAGCAAGTAAGGTGTGTTTTCTGAGTCGGGATATATTGGCCCGAAAGCTACATCTGTGAAGTAAATACAAACAGAACAGCAGAGTTAAATGTTATCATACCATATCATCATTATTAAATATTTGTAGTTTTAGGTAATTTTATATAATCAAAATTTATTGAAATACATCATATATTTGGCTCAGTTATATTAAAGTTGTTATGAATTGGAAGGTTATCCAATGTATTGCATTAGTAGAACAAAAATTATCGTTGCTGTTTTTGCATTATTATTATATTGTTAGTGTTTGTTTATAACAAATTTGTTCACATTTCGGTAAACTCATTTCTGAATAAGATAATTCAATTTCTATGCAGTTTTTCATAGATGCTTAAAATGTCCTCTAAGTTTATTTACGATTTTAATAATACTGTATACTGCCAATTTTCATTGTGCGCAAATTAATTTCAAATTCATTCGTATACTTAATAGTTACATTTTTCTTTCGATTTTACAGGAATTTAAAAATTCCTGTTATTAGTAGTTTTAAACTTATTGATAAAATCATTGGTATTTCTATAATAAATTGTTACTGAGACTATTATCAAAAATAACTGATAGGCTGACATTACTGAGATGACAATAATTCATTAAAATTACAAAAATTAATGCGTGCAAACATTTTAATATCATTTAAGAAGTTTTAGACAATTTCGGATGAAATGACGGGATTAGAATTGTAAATCTAGGTAATCATTTAATTAAAGTCAGAATTAATGCTAAAAATTTGAATCGTTCATTATTTAAAGGAGCCAAATAATAAAATGTAGAGCAAAATTTATCTTATTATTGCAATATATTTCTCAAAATTTCCTAGTCTTTACTTAACTAACGACTACATCTTCATTTAGGGTCTTCATATAATAGAAGTTAAAAAAAATAAGAAAATTATTCAAAGAAATAAAAAACTTCCATCTTTTAATAAAATAAGTTCAAATATTAAATAATTAGTCACTGAGAATCTTTCTATTTACATGAAAACATAAATCAATAAAACGCCTAATCTATTTGTTTGGTTATTTGAAAAAGTAAAATATATCCTCAAATTCACATTATTTTACCAAAAGAAAATCAATTCAAATTTGTATATGATTAAATCTTTTGCCTCATTCTGTTATTATGTTTGAATACAGTGTTAATAAAATCTCATGAAACTCTAAAGATGATTTTCATTTTAAGTAATTAGAATTTTTAGATGTAAGTTTTTTAGCATAACAGTCATCTAACGCCATTGCATGATAAACTATAACATAAATAAATATATCTGCATTTCTTTCCGTAAATATTTTGGTCATAAAATTTATTTAATTTCACATTCAGTGAAATTAACTTTCTCCATCAACTCAGTAAACAATTATGATTCTAGAATGTCAAGAATTAATTGAATTGAACAAAGTGAAAAATAAACAAAGTTATTAAAAATAAAACAAAAATTTATAATTTAAATTTAGCTGTTCTGATATAATTTGAACAAAAAAAAAAAACTCGTTTTGAATATTTTTTGTCCTTTTACTTAAGTAGCTATAGCTATTCCAGAAGATGGGCCGCGATGGCCTGGTGGTAAAGTTTCGGCTTCGTAACCGGAGGGTTTCAGGTTCGAGACTCGATTCCACCGAAGAACCGTCGTGTGAGGGGGTCTCTTTCACTTTAAATATGTTAGACCAAACGTCTTTCCGCTGGTGTGGAGGGTGCTGGTTCAGGTGTCGTCCTCGTCATCTGATCTTGGTTCAAAATGACGAGGTCCGTCCCAAAATAGCCCTCGTGTTTCTTTAAAAACGGGACGTTAATATAACTAAACTAAACTATTCCAGGAGATACAAAGATTGTTTGATAGAAACTGGCGATGTAATATGCCATTGCGCAGATAGTATAAATCATATCTCGAGTTGCTTTCTATTATTCAAACATTTAGCAGTACACACACACACACACACACACAGATTAGAAATTGATATGCTAATGTGTTGATTTTGTCAGACTTCATTTGCGCCTTTGCATGATAACTTGCGATTTCATTTCTTCCTTCTATTCTTATCAATTAATGTTTGTATTTAATTTAAATAAAGATGTTTTAAATTTTAAACTCATTTATAATTATCTCAAATGTTTTTAAACATCGCCTCATTGAAAGATATACAATTAATCAAGATATACACGGACAAGGAAGAAGATTATTTTCTATTTGAAATAGAAAAAAATGCCTTCTTTTTGTGATAGACTTTCGTTTTCCTGCATAATTTCCCTAAATACTCGCAATAAAAAATCTTCTAACGAAGTGGCCAAGTTTCTTCCCTGCAGCCAACAGGAAACGGAAAACTGAAAAAATAATTACCTCCAGAAATAGAGCTCATTGTTGTAGTATGACCATTTCCTCCCCACGGTTGGATAATTATTTTGAATCTGTGATGGAATTACTCCCGAAGTTGCGACCAAGCTTTGAAACAAAACATGTAATTTTCTTGTCCAGAAAATGCAATCGATTCAAAATATGACAAGTTTTTAACATTTTCCTTTGGAATAAAATGCGACGGAGTCACAATCTGGTGGACAGAGCTTGCTTTAAAATGAGACAGTGTATTTATCTCCGATTCAAAGGTAATGGAGTTTTGATTTTCACTTTACTTATAAGTATTTTCTGAAAATGAAGTAAAAAGATTAATTGTTTTTTTGATAATTTATAACTAAAATGTGTTTTTTTTCTATACAATTAATCAAATGTTTTTTAATATTTGAAACTATAATATATTGTTAACCTCCATTTCAAGAATCATATTTATTTTATTACATCAATTAATGATAAAGAATTACTCATTTAATAGGTTACTTCAGTTAGGAAAGTAATTCCTGATTATTGGGTCTATAAAAAGAGGATTCATATAACAATATAAGCCATAACGTTTTAAAATTCTAAAAACGTGCTTCATGAGATTAAATTTAAGAAGTGAAATATCCACAAACATTATTTGATGACTATAAAGCAAAAATATTTGAAATAAAAAAAAAAACTTTTTAATTTTTTTCTAAACAGTTTGATAGAACTGAAAAATTCGGTAAAAAGATGGATATTGAAAAAAATATCACATAAATTTGCTTTGAAATTCTTGTAAGAACTATTAGCACTTTTCTCAGAAATTATTTTTGCATCAAAATATAACTTGATTTTCATTTTCGTTGTTATTACGATTATTTATATTTGAAACTAATTATTTAAAAGTTGGAGATTATTTGTTTTTAGTAATATTTTAAAATTTCCTTTAATGTTAATAATTTTATTAAAAAAATTATGCTTTGAGATTTTTTTATTTTTTTTTTTACTAAAATTCCTCTTACAAATTATTTGGAAAAATTGCATCGTGCCTGTGAAATAATTAGTTAGAAAGCAAACAACTTAAAAACATTTTGAAAATATTCAAATTTAAAATGAGATTAAAATACGTAATATTCAATGATTATCTGATATCTGCTTGTATAACTTTGCCAATTTTTTCGATATACTTAAAATTAAAACTGCTTCAAAAACAATAAAAATTGTATGATTGTTTTTGTAGTTAGTTTTATTCAAAGTTCTTTGCATATAACTTTAGAAAAAATAAATGAGAAAAAAAAATTCCTTTTTCAAATTTATTCACAACTTTTACGATTTCAGAGGAATATTTGCTCTATATTTCTTTTTTTTATGGTAAAAGATAAAAATCGAAATTTAGTTTAGTTTAGATTTTCTTTTTAATTATGGTTTTAATTTTTTTATAAATTGATGCCCTAATTAAAATAAGATTCTAATTCCCGAAAAAAATTGTGAAAACGTTCTTTTGGCTTAGAATATGACAAAGTAAATTGATGGATTTTTCTCTCAGACAATTTGTGTATTTAGATTTCTTTTTCTGATTATGGTATTATCTAAATTAAAAGATAAAAAGAACTTTTTTTTATTTATAAAAGTTTTAGAACTAAATATCTTTGAATTTTAATTTTAATAACTGGTTGAATAAAAAATAATGTTAATAATATGTTTTGTCCCTTTTCTAGAATTAAAAATTTTCTTCGTCTTACAATTTAGTTAATATTAAAAATTCCTATATATTTTTGTGAAATAAAATGCATGCAATAAGATTTGAATATAATAAAACGGGAATAGAAATGATGTCATCCTTTCTCTTTTCAAGCAGAATGAAAATAAGCAAATAAAAAATAATTTCTGGATGTTATATTTCTTTATAAGAGTAAGGTACACTAATGCCAATGTTCATTCCACAAGTATACTAACTTCAAACAATCAAAAGAACTTCATTTAAACAATTGCTACAATTTTTGGCTGTTGAAGCGTTCTTTTATGGGAATTAAATTGTCGCTTGTTTTTTACAATGAAGATGGAGGAAAAAAATTGCTGTCCTGTGTCTATCTTCCATCCATGCAATTAAATAAATCGTCTATACTACACCAAAGTAATGATTTGAAGAATGACGATTGTGCTGCCATCTGTAAACGAGAATATATATTTAATTCATATAATGCAATAGCTTTTGCCAATTTTTCCAGAAATCTGTGCTGCCATCTATGAAAGACAAAGACAAAAATAAAAATATATCCATTTACAAAAGAAACAAAAAAAAAAAAAAAAACTTTTGCTATTTTAAATTGGAAGGATATAAATAATAAATAAACTACTGATATTTTTCCTAATTTATGAACATTTTTGCTAAATTTTAAAACGCAAAGCATAAAGCTAACAGGTGTTAATTTTATGACAGGGAATATTACATATAAGAAATTAAAATTAGTACAAAGAAAATTTCTTCAATAAGAGTAAACAGTAAAACAAATATTCAATGAAAATAATAATTCTTTTTGCTGGTTTGATTAAATATACAATATGTCTCCTATATCAACTTTATTTTGTGAAAGAACTATATTTTGACAAATTATTTCTTAACATACTAGTGGTAAAATATTCAACCGATAAAATCTGAGTTTCAACATTCAGTCTTGTAATAGCTTATATTGAATCGTAAGATTTCAAAATTTTAAATGAAAGATGGGGAATGGAAAAATAAATTGTTTTTTCAAAACTTCAGCTTGGCATTATTATATTAAATAATATAACAAAGTTTTGAAATTACTTTCTGGTTAACTTCTTATGTTTATTTTAGGCAATCCCAACCTTATTATTGAAGAAATTTTCTGAAGATTTGATTATTGAGAGAATATTTCAACTTTGCGAGATCAAGTTTATAAAGTGTGAAAAAATATCATTTTGGTTGATCAATCAATTTAAAGACAGCATTGTAAAATTATAATAACGGTGAATTCAAAAAAGCTTTTAATGACAACCATAAGAAATTCAAACGGTATTTATTCATATATTATACACATTTTACGCTCTGAGCAGCAAATATAGTAGTATATGAAAAGCTTTCATTGCCTTAATATGAATGGTTTGAAAAATCATCGATTTTCCAAAACTTTCTAGAACTTCGATTGTTAAATTTGCAGTTATTTTTTATAGTGAAATATGAAAAGTCTGCTTGCGATGTATTATATTTAATATTTCATCTATCAACAGCATTTCATCTAAGCAGTAGTTTGCGTTTGTGATTAAAAAAAAAAACTACTTGAGTAGTTTTGTAATTTGCACTACTGTAAAATCCAGTGCACAATCAATCAGGATACCATCGCCGATTCTCAAAAGTCCTTCATATTGTTACATTTTGTCCAAATACTCTCCTAATAATTTCTTTTACCAAGGAACTAAAACTTTAAAAAATTACCTTCGCAATTATTAGTATAAATAATTTTTTCTTTATTTTGTTAATGAGATATAACTTTTCAAATTTTGAGCATATATTTGAAATGATACTGCATCTCAGCTTAAAAGCTTCTTGGTATTCCTAATGCATTAAACACATTAATACAATACCAGATATTTTAAAAATATTTAGCAAATGTTTTCTAATGTTTTTATTTCTTATGATTACTTTCAATCTTTAAAATCTAAAAACAGTCTTCATTACTTAAAGAATGACAGTTGAAGTAGTTTGATCATTGATTGCTAGATATTGCTGTCATTAAAAATAAATCATTATATGTTCACGCTTAACCATTTAATATTAAGTGAATATAGAGAATATAGTATATTGGATACTAAGCGACCCTAATATCTCTATTAATTTCAAGCTTCTATGGAACTAGATTTTTTTCATACAGCTTTACAGCTCCCCTTTTTTACTTTCTTATAATATTTTAACAGTTTTTTAAATATCTGCATATTTGATATAGTTTAATCCTGAAGAGCCTTTAATCTAATAATGTTTACAGGTCAGATAATATTTGTAAAATGTTATACGTACAGCGTAAAAATCTATCAAAAAGTTCCACAACTGATTTTCCTTGGATCATTAGATATAAATTTTAGAGTATATTTGGTTCTTGGTCATTAAGTTACTACTAAAAAAAGTTTATCTGTCAAAACTTTTATTATATTTTTTATTAAAAATTGATGGAAATATTTGACTTTTTCACATAACAATTTAGAAGTACATTTGCACGAAAAACAATTTTATGCACATTTAATATTGAAAATAAAAACTAGTTTTCATTGATTGCAGTCTTACATTCGAATAGTTTTATATTTAATTTTAATAATTTCAATTTGTAAACATATTTTTAAATTTCATTTTTATTGAATTCGTTTATACATATATCCATTACGTTGTTACCGATTGTGCGTATTATCTTTGCTTTAATTATCAGTGAGCAATGAAAATGTAATTTTGATTTTTCTTCTTCAAAGCCAAATCCCAATCAAATAGAAGGTTCTGAAATTTTGAATTTATGTCATAAATTATTGGTTAATTTCCCTTTCAAATTAGATATAAAAGCATTTATTATCCATCTATATAATACGAGCATTCTTTACACAGAAAACCTAATTATAAATTTATAAATTTTATAATGCCTTACACTCACCGAAGCATTCAAAATTGCTTGAATTCATTGGACTACGGAGAAAATCGACTTTCGAGCTCCGTAAGTATTTGGTGGGACAAATGGGATAACATTTATCAGATTTTGTTCAACTAGGAAATCATTTTGCTCTTAGGCTGCTCATTCGCCTCAAGGATACAAAAGCGGAGATGAATGTTGGTCATACCCTTTATTTAATTCTGAATAAATCGATTCTTATAACACGAAAGATTACCAGCGTGGAAGCTGCCCTACTATTCAAGGAATAACTTCTCTTTGTAGAATGGACCTAATAATATTTGAATTTTATTTTTGTATTGGATTGTTTGAAAACAAAATATGTTGACATAGGTAATTTTATTATTGAGTGATGAAATAGTTATAAAATATCCCATTTGCAATCCAGTTGCTTTAAGGAAGAAAGCGTATGAAATTTCGTATGAAATTAAGATTCTCGAATGTATTTCTTTTAAAACTTGTGCTATTTAACTGTAGTGAAATTTTAATAAAACAATTTTATTCTTTACAATCATCATTATTATCATTATCAATTTAGGATGAATAATGATGATTCAGTTGGTAAAAAATAGTTCGTCGAAACAGAAACTCAGTTTTAAATGAAGTCCTATCTTTTCATGTTGCAATCATAATCATCTGCCTATGATGATTCTTTATATGAGTAATTTTTTTCATTGCATCTTGGTTGGAAAAACTTATGATGGGTTTTTAATAATAAGGATTTGTTCAACCAATATTGCCTGTAAAATAATCTAATTCAAAATATAGTCCATAAATTGATGTTCAGTTAAATTTCTTCTTTATCTTTAACATTATGTGCAATGTTTTCATTTAAAAGATAAGCATGCAATAAAATAGAATTTTTTATTAAATGAAATATTCCAGACACCAAACAAAAAAAAGTTCCTCCAGGAGGAAGCAAACTTTTTATTTTGCTACTCTTAACTTCAGCATTAAATAAACAGTCTGAAAATAAATTGAAATATAATTAAAAATCTATATTATAAAATAAATTTAAAAAATTACATAGTAATTTATAGTATACCAATTAATAGCAAAATTCTTCGCCCAATAAAAATATATTGAGTGTTAACTTCATTATGTTAGCACACAGCAATGAAATTAATTTAAACGTCATTATATCTTTCATGAAATTCTGACTGATTAAATAAGGAATAAACAAAATCGCGAAATAAACCATAAAACTGAAAGACCCAGTTAAGTGTAAATTATTTTGCAATTAAACAGCAAAAAGATTTCCCATTTATTTTTAGGGATTGTATTTAATATGAACCTAAATAATTTGTAAAGTATTTCTTTATATATCGACAATCATAAATAAATTCAACTTCATCCTTTTCACTCAAATTTTGGTATTAAATCACAGGGTTCAAGATCTGTGCAGTTTTGATGATCATTATGATTATCCTTAACTACCAACGGACGGCTGAAGGTTTGCTGCACCACAAGAGATCCCAGAGTTCGTCAGTGGACGAAATGCTGGCCGCTGGCCTCGTAGTCCAGATGCTTTCAGAAGACCATCAGCCACATGTTGTGCATCACGTTATTCATGTGCCCATCTTTGTGCCTGTATATCATTACCATTAATTGTCAGTACCTAGTCTTTTGTTCTTATCTAGTCATGTAGAAAAAGAATATATTTTAAGTGATGAGGTTTATTTAATTGTAAGTAAACCAGATACGAAAACATGATTGGGAAAATTATTGAATACTATTGTTTCTAAAATGAATTGCTTCCTTGTAAAACTAGTCAGAACTGTGTTCAAAACTATTGAGCATCTTATTTCATAATTTAATCAATAACACAAAACATGATGCAAATAAAATCTTACATTTTTATGCAGTAGTTTTTTAATAATCTCTTTGATCAAATTATCTTCTTCCTATTATAATGATGCATGCTTTCTATAAAATGTCCTGATAATTTTTGTCATATAGTCTATTGTATATAGTTTGATCTGTGCGTGATGTTATATGTAATAAACTTTCTTTTAAATTTTTTGTTTCAATAACTTTCTTTTTAACGCATAAAAAGATCTAAAATAATTCATATTCAACTTCTGAGGATAAATGTAATGAAAATTTCTCTAAAAATGAAAACAGCATCTGTGTGTAATCACAAGTTCAAAAGTTCCTGCAATGAATTAGGAATTTCACTTTCATTGAAATACTAATCAGCTTTGGCGACCATTTGTGACCTAATGACCACTAAATGACTCGGTTAAACAATTTATGTAACTTAGATCTTAATAGAGTTTTTAACAAAATATCTTCAAGCTTTAAATATTACACCTTTAACTTAAAATTGAATTTTAAGATACTGTAAAAATCCTTTTTGATTAATATTTTCGGAAAGATGCCAATATTTTAAAAAAGGCAATCCAAGTTGCACATTTGCAGAATGTACCAGAACCAAATTTGGTTGCTGCACTGTAGTTCCGGCCACATAGCAGTACAAGAGAGATCAGCATGGCTTGTTGCCTAACACCTGACCAAGTATGGCAAATACTGCATGATCAATTTGCACATCTCTATCGTGTCCTTTTGCAACAAGCGCTTTTGTCATGAGATAATGGAAGATTGATTTGATTGGTGCAACTGAGTGCTGATTAATGTTGAAGATAACTCAGAGTTTTTGTCCGCACGAAACATTGATTCAACGTACTAAAGTATTAAACCAACACAATGGCCACTATTGGGTTCTAGAAAATCCCTCAGATACTAAGAGCGTTGATCGATTAACTTGTAATGTGGTTTCTGGAAGGATCGTTAACTGTGTCCTGTGAAATACGAAGACGTATAAAACGAAAAGACGTTCCTCCGAATCTAGCAGAATATCATTTTTGACATTTTACATGAAATTCCCCTTTTGGTATAGTACATTATGGTACTTGTGGCTCCAACATAACTGTGCCTCTTCACAAAAGCCAGCTGAAGTTTGAAGCTTTCTTAAATATTATTTTGGACAATGAATTATCTTGAATAGTGGTACTGCTGGATGAACTCCATGATCGCAAAACAACAATCCATCAGATTTCTTCTAATCTGGTTACACAGAATTTCAGTTTATGCTTTACATGCCCATGTCTGCTGTATCTACGTCATGGTATTACATATGCTTGCAACAATGTGACACCTTCCATGCTGCGAAATATGCCTGTAGAATTACTTTCACAAATACAAACATGTTTCGAGAACAGGGGTAAATTTTTCAAAAGTACGCAAACACTAAACTTTTGCCATTGTAAGACTTTTTATTATTATTAGAGGCGGTGTGATCAAAACGTATTGACTTAACTGCACAATTATGTAACAAATTTCGCGTATTTTTTTATACCTCTGACTATTCCTTTCAAATGTTTATATAAAAGGGAGTGTATTGATTTCGGACATTTTGGGGTACTCAAATGTCAATTTATCTTATCTATATGAACCAAATGCCATTTATTACTAATTAATTAAAGTTCTGAAAGATCTTAACTGGAAAGTTTCCCCTTTCTCTTTTCTTTTTTTATTAGACATGATTATCTTCCTAATTTCACCATTAGGGGCACTGCTGTCGTTTGTATTAGGTCAGGAGTAGTTGCTTTATTATACCGGTACTTCACTTGCATATCTGTACCTTTCTCCTTTCGTAAATATTTTCAGGCTAAACAAATTTTCCTATACACCTAATATAACAAATTATGTTCTTATTGCTATTATATTTCATTCTAACTTTATTTAAATTTATTATTTCATAATTAATTTCATTTATTGGCAAATTAGTCAAATTTTAAAATTGTTCATGTCAAAATATAAAATAATTAAAATATTATACTTCCTTTAATGATGAATTCATTATATATTGCTAGTCAAAACACACAATGAAAGAAATTTTAAATATTAACTGAAAATAACGTGAGAGAAATGTTATTTATTTATTCATAAAATGCATTACATTTTCTTTAACAATCTGATTTCTTCACTTCTTAATATCATTACAAATTTTATGAAACAGTACTTAAGAAAATACCGAATTAATTATTCCTAATTGAATAATATGATTAAGGATAATAAATAATTATAAAAATCAACGCTGACTATCTTTTAAAATAACAGTATTGCTACTATATATTTATATGTATCAACTTTCTAAATAATTTACTTAATATTACTTAATTTGCTTAACTTACTTAATTTACAGAATATATTAGTACTAAAAATTTGCAGATTTTAAAAGGAATATGCAGATAAAGCATAGTTTAACAAACTTTCTGTTTTATAGGAAATTATTTCACTTTTGAAAAATCTATCTATCCAGAATCTTTATTTTGAAAATATCCAACAATTTGTGATGAGTATATAGAGGGTTTCAAAAAGGAAATAAGTTATTTTAAGCTTTCTTAAGGCCAGGAATTATTTTGCCTCATCTACTTTTAACAGTCAACCGATTTCAAGAAAGCACTCATATTAAATTTGCACTTTTTAGATGGATAATCATTTGGATATAGATGAATAATGAATGAATTAAATTTATTAATAAATATGAATGAACGAGTTAATAAATATTATAATATGAATAATTTTTAAAAGAATTTTAGTGTAGAATATTTTTAATAATTATTAATGATGATAATAATTTATATAATAATTTGATGTTTAACATTAATAATCAACACGCTAGCCAATTTGCCATCAAATCAAATTCGTCATCCCAAACACGTTTAGCACGTCCAAGTGAAACTTCTGCATGTCGGTCATCACGCGCTTTAATCGTTCATCTTCATTTCGAAGATTTCACGCTTAAAACAAATTGTAAATATTTTCTTTGAGTTTTTATTTTTGTCTTTTATAATGGGGTGAAAAGCTGAGGAAAAACAAAAACTTTTCGCTGACAGTAGATGAAGCCGTAATCGTAAATAACATGCGATACCATAATAATTGGTTTGCAAAGATATTACAAATATAATAGTATAAATTAAATTTAAACTCAGAATTATGAATGAGTAACATTTGCATCAAATTTACCACAATTTTTTCGTTTAATTTCAAACATCAATAAAAAAATCATAAGAATGTGAAATTGGGGAAAGTAAAGGAATCAAAACTCGTCTATCCGCTATAAATCTTATTTATTGCCAATTTAGTCAGATTTTAAAATATAAAACCTTTATTTTTAAGCAATAAATTGGTCGTTACGTACAACTTTTTATTAGTTGTTAAAGGTTTAAGAATCCAGACGAGGACTATAGCATCATAACTCAAGCGCCAAATGTTCGTTAAGTAGGAATATCCACCATTAGGAAGCTAAAATCAATCAAGCAGGTTCCATTCCAACAAATCCTATCGACTCTGATGCTTTGCTTCAAGGAGGAACGTTTTGTCCAGTGAAAAGTTAAGTTTTTCACTTTCACCCTCAATAAGGAAAAAAAACAAAAAAGCCGCTAATGTGTCATGCTTTCTTTTTCACGCGGCTAATTTTGAGGAGGAACTTTGAAGGTTTGGTTAAAAAAATGCAAATAGAAAGAGAATGACAGTCTAACATCTATGGATGCGATGAAGCGAAACTTTGCAATTGTTGCTCTCTTTTTTTCTCCCTAGATTTTTTTAGTCGTATGCAAGTTACCAGATATGAAGGAAAAAGTGTGATTTGCGAAAAATATCATTTAGAGTACATTGCCTTAACTTCCTATAATTTTGCAGGAAAAGTGTGCTTTTGCCCTTTAATCAGGAAGGACATGACGAACCAACATATGAAGTTTATAGAAATTTGCACGTTTCTGGATTGTATGAATCGTCCTATTTTCCAAATCTATTTATTTAAGATATAATTTGATACTAAGCTAATCATTTCATTGAAAACTGATATTTAATTTCTTATGAGTTTTTCTCCCATTTTCTTTCATACGCAATATCGAGAAAGTAAGTAATTGTTAAAAAAATTTGAACTGGACATTTCGGCGAATCTTTACATCTTAGACCTTTCTGAATAAAAAAATAAAAAAAATTGGAAATTTTAGCTGTTTTTTTGTCTGTGACAAAGATAACTAATAAACGTTTTGAGCTAGACGGTTGAAATTCGATAAGCAATTTTTACATCAAATCTGTAGGTTTCCATCAAATAGTGAAAAAAATCACAAATGCTCACAAAATCGCAAGAAAGTCTAACAAGTTTTGTTTGAATATAATTTAATACAGTACCTTCAAAGCGAAGAGAATTCAATGGATAAAATTAGGTAGGCATGTTTAGAATCTATAATGTAGTGATTTATTGGATTTATCGACATTATGAGTTGACCATCTGCATATCTGTACTTTCAAAACATGGAAACGTAATACTCAAAATTCGCAGTGGCTTGAATATATCAAATTTAATGTAGGCTAAAATAATAAATTGGCTTCAATTATAGTTTTGTATCAAAGATTATCGTTGCGACAGCTATATTGAACTAAGGGTGGAGTAATAAGAACTATCATTAGGCCCAATTCATTCCATAGGAAGTCCGTTCCATGAAAGAAAAAATAGCTGATCAACTCCATGAGAAGTGAGAAATCTTTTATTGAACAGTATTTTCTCATGTATAGAGTCATGGTCTTCCCTGTCCTCTACTTTTTCTAAAATATACTGTGCTAAAGATTTAGGAAGAAAGTCTCTTGATAGCTGGAAGAGCTTTATTTATGAGCAATATCCTCTGTTAAAAATGTATTTTCTTAAATGTTGGTTTAGGGAGGTGAAATTAAGATTTCTCTTCTGCATAAGAGTTTGCACATTTGTAGTACCATTATGAGTTTAGTTTCATTTTTTTAATTTCATTTTTTTATTCTTAATTTATTGGATCTCCTACTGCCATATATGTAATTTCCATCGTTGTTAATGATTAACACAGCAATTAAGATTAGTTAGGGTCAGAATACTTGAAGCTAGTAGAAATGGGAAAAAATCTTACTACTTATTGCTACATTAGCTTTTATAGTATTCTAAGGATATACCAGAAAAGATAATATTATTGAGGAAATATATATTATTGAATATTATTAATGATTTTTTTAATCTAAAAAATTAAACTTTAACTTAAGTTTTCAATATATAGTAAAATGAATAGAATAATTGCTATTGAATTACAAGTTGGTGGAATAAATCACAAACCTAATTATCCAATGACTTCAAAAAGAAAAAAAGAATTTTCCTTGTTTTTAATCAAATTCCATTTTAAAATGGTATTTAAAATTTCGTTCAATATGTAATTTAAAACTTTTAATAATGTTGTGGTGATATCTTAATAAGACAGATAACATCTACGGGAGAGGAGGGTGCTTTTGTCCTGTGGTTATGTTATCGGTCTTATAATCCAAAGGTCCCAGGTTCTATCCTAAGCCCAACATCACCTCCCACAATGGTGACCTCGGACGTGATGAACCTTCACCTTCAAGCAACTGATGTGTGGCGCCATCTACCCGCAACCAAAGTCGTCAGACTCACTTGACGCAGCAACCAACGCACGATTGCTTGGCGTAACTAAAAAAAAAAAAGCTCTCCTCTCGCCAAACAACACACAGCAACCACTCACTCAACAAACCAATTCATCACCACTCAACAACAACGCATATCGTTCGGCTAACTCACTGGTTGGGTGAGTCTGTGGTGATATCTTAATAAGACAGATAACATCTACGTGAGATGAGCATGCTTTTGTCCTGTGGTTATGTTATCGTCCTTCTAATCCAAAGGTCCCAGGCTCTATCCTGAGTTAAATTCTCCTCCCACAATGTTTTATACCGAATATTAGAAGAGATATTAGGTCGAATAGTTTTGTAGGAGATTGTCATAACTGCTTTTCCCAGCAATGTCGACGAAAGAACGACAATAAATTTGGGAACCTAAGCGATCTTTCTTCTATCTATATAAATAAAAATGAATGTTTATCTGTGTCTCTTATGCCTGTCTAGACCATTCATCTGATTGCGATGAAATTTGGTCAGCTTATTGCTTACACCTACGGGATCGTTATCAAGATAGTACAATGATCTAAAATTATACAAAAAATTTCGAATCACAACCGCATCTATTTACAGAGGATTAATCTCTTAATAGCACACCGAGGAGAAAATAGATTATGTAGAAGTGCTAAATCCAAGTAAAGGTTAATATCTTGTAGCTATAGTACGCAAATGTCATGCAAGTCATTTTCAGAGGTAGCAACTTTATTACAGATTATGGCGAGAAAAGTTTGGGGAGACCAACACCGGATTTTTAAATTTTAATTAAATTTTAGCGTTTTTCGCAGTAATTATCAAAGATATCGTAATACAAATAATTTTGCACGATCTTAATTTTCAAAAATTATCCTTTCTACTAGTTTAACGATTTTATAGCAACGTTACGATTTTATTACATTTCTTAAAATTAAATTTGAGAATTCTGAATAAATATTAAACGGATCAAGAGATGCAATAAATATTTTCTTTCATTACCATTCTAAAAGAACACCAGGTTTATAATTCTAAAAAGGTGCACAAATTTAATATATAAAAATATATATTTGTTTCTTCGTATTTTATATATTGTCGTACCGTTCATCTTATTTCGATAAAACATTGCCAAATTGTTGATTGATTGCACTTAATAATATTTTCTTCTGCGGCAGCAAAGCGCCGAGGACCAGCTAGTTTTTTTTTATGTTTGCTCTTCTCATCAGAATCAGTTAAAAATGCTACATAATAAATACATACAGATGTTGTATAATTATTAAGGATTAGTTTACTTTCAAATATATGCACAATAAGCACATGTTTTCTAAAAATATTTTAGGTATGTGTAGAAATTTATCAGATAATCTATTTATTGAGAATTCGATTTACTTTCAAATATATGAACATTAAGATAATGTTGTCAAAAAATTTATTAGATATATCAGTAAATACAAAAACAGAAGATTTGAAATATAGGAAAATTAATGGTTATTATTTTACAAGTGATTCTATGACTTAACACTCTCACTTTATTTTGATTATAAAGTAGCCTGTTACATTTATTGAAGATTCTTTTTTTTTCTTACACACACATACACACACACAATGATCTGGTAAACTCATATTTCCTTCCGGCTATAAAACGGATTATTATGATTATTTTGTTGCTCCACAAAAGTAGGCTTGGTATGAATTAACCCACTCGCCTTATTTTGAAATACATACACCAAACACAATTAAAACTGAGCATTCTTTAAAAGAGATTCAGGAGTCTCCTGTTTCTTAGAATTGTCTTTGTTTATTAGAAAATCTTATGAAGTAATGACTTTACATCCAAATCGATTTTCTTTTTAATATTAATTTTCAATCCTTATTAATTAGAAGCGCATAATTAAAAGAAACTTATAAATATATACTACACCAAATGTAATGAAAAAATTGAAAGAATAAAACAAAATGAAATGAGAAATAAAACACATTTCTTTCAATTTGGATACGAATACAAATATGTTATCTAGGAAATAATGATATCCAAATGATTCTTAATAAGTCTATTCACCTATTTAAGATAAGGCTGTTATTGAAACAAAGAAAACAATATTCGCCATTAACTATTAATGGTTCATTATGTTTCTTCTACACATTTCAATCATTGCATTTTATTTTTGCGAGGATAAAAACCACGAAAAAGCAGCAATAAAAATATTTGTGAGAAATATTAACGAACCCTAACCTATATAGAAGGAAAATCTGTTATTTAAAACAATCGAAATCTATCATAAGCAGAAAAAACAATAAACTACTTTCTCAAGGAGAGAGAAATTACTCTTGCATATCTGAAGCCAGTTTCGGCGTTTTCAACTTGAACTTCGTCTGATGATAAAAAGGCATTAGAAGTGTTAGGCTAAATTGTTCTAAATATAGATAGATTTCTTCCTCTCTCCACACATGCTTGATGGGTTGAATTACCTTGAGAGTTCATCAGTCGATGCTTTTTCCTTCCAATCGAACAAATTCTACTTTTCTAATTGATTTTGACTTCATTTTCTCCGTGAGTAATGTTTAACTTAAAATAATATTTCGGTAAAATTATATTTGAGAGTAGTATTTTAACTAAACAAATTTATGTTGGTTGTGGATGACGCTGGAGTTGTCGTCCAATGATGTCCCATACGTGCTCGATTGGAGAAAGATCTGGTGATCTAGCAGACCAAGGCAACATGTCGACACTCTGTAGTGCATGTTGGGTTACAACAGCGGTATGAGGGCGAGCGTTATCCTGTTGGAAAACATCCCCTTGAATGCTGTTCATGAATGGCAGCACAACAGGTTGTATCATTAGACTGACGTACAAATTTGCAGTCAGGGTGTGTGAGATAACCACGAGAGTGCTCCTGCTGCCATACGAAATTGCTCCCCAAACCATAACTCCAGGAGTAGGCCTTGTATGTGTAGGCCGCAGACAGGTCACTAGCAAGCGTTCACCTGGCCTCCTTCTAACCAACAAACGGCTATCACTGCGACCAAAGCAGGACCGGCTTTCATCAGAAAACACAACAGATCTCAACTCCGTCTTCCAATGAGCTCTAGCTCATACCGCTACAACACGACCTTGTTCAAACTCAGTGAGCTGTTGATAATGACTTCTTCGTCTTCTCAGAGGCATCCTTGACTAACATTAACCCACTACGTCAAATCTCAACTGTAAATAAAGATCCCGAACCTTACAGGGCTTATTTAAAGCAAACCTTATTTGCATGTTCATAGTGTCGCTACTAGCGACACACGCGCATAGCTCGAAATTTGAATCGACGTCATCTACGTCATATATATATATATATATATATATATATATATATATATATA
>JAPMOQ010007964.1:223409-259145 GCA_026543055.1 Argiope trifasciata | reverse complement strand
ATATAATTTTAATCTGGTATGATGCATTAGGTGCTAAAGATTTAAATTCTCAAAATAGAAAATGTTCCTTATGCCAAATAAGTAATATTTGTTAACAATTTTATTTTAAATTCTTAAAGACCATAAATTATTTTAAATATAAAATACTTAACAAACCCCCCCCCCAAAAAAAAATTTTAAATTAAAAAAAAAAATTAAGTTTCTTAATTGGTTGTAAATTAATGTCTGCAGAAAATCGAACAAGTTTACATATTTTTATAATGAAATATTATCTGATGTAATGAATTAGAATCTTCAAATTTTAATTCTCAAAAACAGAAAGTTTTCCTCATACAAAATAATTATATTTGCCTATAGTTAAATTCTGAATAAGCGTACATTATTTTAGATGTTAAATACTTAAAATATCTAATCTTCTCTTAGATTAATTCATGTACCTAAATTGTATACTATTTTGAACAAGTTATTGTATAAATAACAATTATATTACTAAAAGTTAATTAAATAATTTGCCCATAAAATAATAAAATCAAATCTCACAATTTGCTCACAAATTAATAAAAATCAAAGCTTCCCAATTTACTCAAAAATGAATAGAAAATAAAATTTCCCAGTTTATTCAAAAATGAATAAAAATCAAAGTTTCACAAATTGCTCACAAATGAATTAAAAAAAATTTACAATTTACTCACAAATCAATAAAAATCGCAGTTGCACAATTTTTTTCCCAAATTAATAAAAACAAACATAAAATCCTATCAGTTCGATTTTGTAGATTAGATTAGATGATTCATTAGATTTCATGATTCTTATTAAAATAATTGTTTATTTTTGACTATTACATAATTGTATTTTAAACATCATTTGTAAACATTGTTATCTAATATACTTATAATACTTGAATCATTCGCAAAAGCTTACAGTTATTATGTAAATAATAATCTTTGTATAATTATTAATTACTATAAATTTAATAAAAACTAATTTATTCACAAATTAATGAATGCAAATTAAAAATTTTCTCAGCTATTTTACATTTCATGAATCTTATTAAAATAATACAATAATCCTTTATTTTTAACCCTAAATAGTTGCATTTTGAACATCATTAACAAAAATTATTGTCTAAACTATACGAGTTTAGTCAATCACAAAAACCTGCAATTGATCTGTAAGTTATAATCTTCTTATAATTATTAAATAAGTAAAAATCAAAGTTTTCCAATTTACTCCAAAAATAATTTTAAAAAATTATTTTATTAAATCAGTTATCGCAAGTCTCACAATTCCAATTAAAATAATACATTAAGTATTTATATTATAATACTTTTATTATAAAATTGTTTCATTTTAAATAGCATTTATTAGCATTATTTTATAAATTGTAGGTGCTCAATCAATCACAAAACTTGCTACTATGCGTCCGATAATCTTTGTATTGCAATGTGAATATCAATAGAATTCAAAATATATACATAGCGTAAAGTAGTTTGGGCATGTAAATTAACTTAAACCTTATTCTATGAGATTAGCATGACTGATTATGTTTAGCGAAACATACAACAGAATAAATCATACTATTCTTACGAACAATGTTTGGTATTAATAAATGTTTTTTCTGAACTTACTTCTGATATGCAAATCGTCACGCTTTGAAGCATTGTTTAGAAAAGAAAAATGATTCTCACATTAGTATGGAGCATTTTCGTATTATTATTGTAACATGGGCACTCATCTTGAGAGAATTTTGTGGAAAAATTACTAGAAGCAAGTTGTTGCGATGCATTTTCACTTATCTCTCAAAATCTTAAAACAACGGCTTAGTTATACGGAAATGCATGTTAAATAAACATTGTAATGATAAAATAATCAATAACCAAATAGTTTTGAGTAAATATGCATTATTGGGTTGCTCAGAAGTACTTGATTATTGATATATTCTGCTTGATTCTTGGTGTATTCAACTTGATTATTAATGCATTGATTAGTAAATCACCCAACTAGCAATTGATATTCTTATTATCATTTGCAATTTAATGGACGGAATTTATTTAAATCAGATAATAAAATTTAACATTTTCGATAATGGGAAAAATTTTGTCATAATAAAACAGCAATGTAGACAATTGTTGATTGCTTGCGTAATAATTATTCATTTTATAATTAAAAAATATAGAATCATAATTATCCAGTTTTCTGTAACTTCTTGTATAAAAATTGAAAAATTGTGTAAATAACATAATTTTTTTTCTTATGCTTTTGGATTAACTGATTTTTCAGAATTGTTCTGAAAAAGCTGAACAAAATGTCTTCGACTTTTGACCATGTAAAAATAAAAATTTTAAATCCATTTTTATCCTGAAGATGCAGCCATGAATGCATTTTAGGGATCGACCAGAAATTGTCGACAAGGAAACTGATTTTAGTTTTCTCCAATTGAACTGACAGCAAATAATGATTGGGAGTTTTAAATGATAATTTTTTTTATGTGAGCAAAACTTCTTTGCATTTTCATAAAAATTGTGCACCTACCCTGGGTGATATGCAGATATTCTTTATTTAAATAGAAAAAATGCAATTTGTTGGCCCTTATTCGAATACTTCGCACTTATTCGAATACCTTGACTTCGCCAAATTGGATAAGATTTTAGTAAAAAAACAAAAAGAATATTTAATTTATTTCTCATAAAACAGCAGCTCCATAAACGTAGAGTTTCTAAAATGCAAATTAATAAGTATCCTATCAATACGACTTCAAAATTTACACATTTGATAGTATCTTAAGCTTGAAGTAATAAGTATCCTATAAATACGACTTCAAAATTTACACATTTGATAGTATCTTAAGCTTGAAGGTTTTAATGAATTTCAAGGATTATTGCACAGGGAAAATCTGAAAAATATATGCATAAAGCAATTAGATTGGAATTATTTGATGCAAAATAAAAATCTTTTTATTATTAAATTCGAAATGAAATTTACATTTTAGTGGTATTTTTAGCAAACTATGTCTATGTCAAACTAACAAAGTTTATTAAACATCGCCGGTTAAACTTGACTACCAAAAATTGTGCAGGAATCACGAAAAGCTTAATTGGGTTTAATTTATCTTTTTCTTGAATAATTTTTTTTCTAATAAAGTGTATTGAAATATTCATTCAGGAATCTGTTTAATTTTTCACGTATTTTACATGAAAGCTTAGGACGGGTTTATCTTTGAAGATGAACCTTTTGTTATTTCTAAAGCAATATTTTTTTATAAATAATCTTCGCTTTATGTATTCTGCAAGCAGAGCATTTAATGACACAAATAATAATCTTGGAATTGCTATTCTTGCAATGAATAATTAAAAAATATTACCATGAACTATCTGTCACTTACATTACCAGTACATATGTTGATGAGCTTTTATCCATTACATTTACAGCATTTAATATGTTAATATTAGTATTACAATAAATATTAAGCTTATAGCCAAAGAACCAAAAAAGGAAGATATAATGAATCCGTCCTGAAGACTTTCTCAAGTGTCACCCTCTATATCTTTTTTTTGTAAGTGTGTGTGTTCTTTGGCCTGAAACTTAATATTTATTTTAACTTGGTCAAGTTTATTTGTGTCTTAGCTGTAGCAGCATTAGTGCTCCCTAACTACAATTATTTTTTATTATATAGGTTCAGTAAATATTTTACAGATGAATTTTATGTCGACTGTTTTTGGATTGAGAGTTTCTTATATTAGTATGCTATTCATCATTATTTGCTTAAACATTTGATCTAACATCCTATGAATTGATTTCCAATATAATGAAAAGCTTCTGGTTGCATTTATACTTTGTTTACCCTGTAAATATGCTAATTACTAATGATTTGAGGCGACAGATTACGCTGCAAGGACGACAGCTATGGTAGAAATAAGGCTGTTCACTAGTTTTTGGAATATTTCTGCAAGAATGTAATTTCATTGAGTTAAAAGAAAGCTGGTGAGCTCCGTCACTGATGCAGGTTTTTTTTCATAAGAGTAATAGGGATAATAAAAAGTTTTTTAGAATATTTCTACAAGAATTGTACGTTATTCATGTAAAAGAAAACTGGTAAACTTTGCCACTTATGTGGTCTCTTCTGATCTAGCCTGAATACAATCTCCCAGTTCATTCAAAATTTTCTGTAGGAATTAGTTTGATAATCTGGACAAGTCAATATAACTTGATAAGTAACGAAAACTAACTTTGATCTTGCTTTACGAACAGGAACAGTTCGTTGACTAAAGTATTTTCATGAAGCATGAAAAGAATCATGTACCTAAGTGATTGAAAAAGAAATGGCATTATTAAAATAAAATCTAAAGTAAATATATAATTTACTGATAATGTTTTGTCTTTATTTACAAAATTTTATTTAGTTTTATGTAAATCTATCTGTTTGAGTTTAATACGAATTTCCTTCTCTTCAAAAGGGTAATGTCAATAAATAAGATTTTAACACCATTGTATAGAAAAGAATTATTAGGATAGATTCGCGACTGTTTCAAATTGGTTTAAACTAGTTAATGATATAAATTAATTAAGACAATTCGTAAGAATTCAGAGAATGAATATTTTGGAAATCAAGTTGTAACCTTAATCGATGGTAAATCGCCAACACTGGCAACTTTTCGCATTATTATTTTCGAATAACCCTAGAAGCAAAAACTTGATGCCTCAAAAACTATTAATTGCGAATTTGCTGCATGTGTTGGATATTTCAAAGACTTCAAATTAAAATAACACCATGTTCCCACATAATAATTAATGAGAATTCTACCACTTTTTAGTGTACGAATTGTAGAGAAAATGTTGTTAATTATCGAAAAAAAAAACCCCTCTCAAATTTGATGTATTACCGCCTTCCAGACTTTCCAAGAACCTAAAACCGATTGCCCATGGTCGTCTTATTTAAATTGTCTTTAAGATTTGACTGAAAGATGGAAATGTATATAAATAGAATCATTCAGTTTAGAAATGAAAGAATAAACATGAAAACATTCAAAAAGTTAATATCTTCTGAAAGATTTAAAATAAATCAAACAACAAAAGCAAACGAACGATTCAAAATTAATCATGTAATTAGAAAATCATTTGATTTGAAATACATTCTAAAACTTCACAAAAAATGTTTGAACTGAAATTTTGTTCCTTATTATTATCTAGTGATTCAATGAACTATTCACTCTATAAACACAATTGGGTTTTTAAAGAGAAATATTCATGCTTATATAAACTATGTCTTTTTTTAAACAGGGTTTATAAAAGATATAACTTTAAAAAAACATTCTCAAAAACTGTTAATCGACACTGATTCATAATTACAATATTTTTATAAATATTTCAAATTTATAAAATTGATATTTATATTCTGTTTGTTGTTATTCAAAATTATAATTTTCTTTCAATATAATTACGTGAATTTCAGATATCATATTAATTTATTTAGTACAGAGACAATGGTTTAACTCAAATTATTCAAAAATTAATGAGAATTCAAAATTACCATGAAAATTATAATGAAGTTTTTTTAAACGAAGGATATCTAGAAATTTTTCGATTAAAGAAAATCATTTTCAAGCAAGTTCATAACAAATGAAAACGGTAATTTATACTTTTGTATGATACTACAGTAAATTGTGTAATTCAATCTTTCACTTTGAATTTAGTTTAATAAAATCGAAATTAAATAGTTATTGCTGAAATGTAGTGCCACTATTCCGAACTTTTTCTTACTGTTACTTCTAAATTGAGAATGTTGAGCAATAATTTTAGTACTTGAAAATGTATAGCTAAAATGTTTTATATAAATGCATGAAAAAAGTTAAACTTTTAACTTGTAATAAAAAAGGAAGTATAAATAACATTTTAAAAAATTTATAAATAACCTTTTTTAGAAAATTAAAATGAATTTGTCTGCATGTTATGGATGCAATTAAGATTTATAATATCTAAGTGATTAAAATTAATTGTATGTAAATAAATAATGCTAAAAAAGGCAATTTAATAAAGTTTCTTTTTAAAAACAAAATGTAAATTTTATATAACTGTAATTGATGAAATAATCTTGGCCAAAATAAGCGAATCACAAAATTATAATAAGACATTAGTCATAATTAGATCTGTATGAATAATACTTCTTTGTTCTTACGTTTATCTAATTATTTATTTTATTTTACGTTAAATATAGATAACTGATTATTTTACAGGAGCATTGAAAACCAAGACAAAAGTTTTTTTGTAATTGGTAATATTTTACATTCAATGAAATAAGTTAAACTTTAGTATCAATTAAATAATATATTCAATGAATTCCTTCATGCTTAATCTTTGAATTTTCTTTAAGGAAATTACAGAGAAGATTTATAGAAAAAATTAAAGATTGCTTTACTAGAATCACAAGATACTCATTAGATTGTATAAATGCCACAGAAACAATAAATCAATATAAAAAGTAACAGCAGGTAAATAATATCATATCTAAAGCAAATACAGAAAGACATATACAAGAAATGAAGAATATTGGCTTAAAATCTTAACATCGTAATGTGCATTATTTGCAAAATTATTGAAAGAAAACATCAGTAAGAAGGATCTTTGCAGTCCAAATACGATATCGGTTAAAAAAATATTAAAAGAATTAAAGAAATGTGAAGTCTGTTAAGGTAATTCTATGCTTGTGAAAAGTTTAAAAAATAATAATTTGATGGAGGGTGTATTTATGATTATTTTCTATCAGATAGTTAATGTATCATATTTTAACCTGTATTTTTATAAGCACTTTAATAATTAATGGGAAACAAAAAAGATTTCTGTTCTCCAATATACAATCTAGTAAAACCAGGATATATTCACATCATATTGTTGAAAACCTATCTGGTTCTCAAAATTCAGATATAAAATATTTGATCCAATATATTATTTTTCAGAATTTCAGGAATATTTTATATTTTAACTATATCATCTTAACAATGATCAGGATAACTATAATTATATTAACAATGGACAATGACTTCACCATTTAAGCTTGAACCTCAAAAATTGTCTCATATAAAATAGTTTAAAAAAATTTCCTACTGTTTTTAATCTATAAGGAATTTTTTCAGCTTCATAAAAACGAGATTATTTTGCAAATCTAATCTTAGTCGAAATATTAAAGTTTTAAATTTATAATAGCTTAATTTCAGTCTTTAAGATGCATTAACCCTCGAGATTACAATCGACTGCAAATCAACGCACTAAAACTGTAGATTTTTGAATTTTAAAAAATCCAGCTAAGAAAAGGGATAAAAATACGAATCTCTCAAGCGAGATTCAAAACCGCTTATCACTGGACCTGTGAACGGAATTCCTGAATTCTTCATTTACGTAATTCGAATCAAATATCCGAAGAAAAATATGTTAAAAAAGATAAATCTACTAAGTAGGATGTTAGAATCGATAAAGTTATTAGCCGATTAATCGAAAAGAGGACTTTGATATCTCCAGGCAAGGCGATAACAAAAAAATACCAAAGTAAATGTTGACAGATGAGAGTTTTCCCAAATCTGTGCTATAAGATTCATCCGAAACAGGAGATGGATTAAAATAATAAAGAAGCATTGTTTCATTTCTTTCCACTGCTCAGTGATTCATACCGGCCCACTTCACATGGACATCCGGCTTTTCTTTTGAAATGTCGCAAGGAATTGCTGATTAATTGAGACATAAAATTCGTATTACATGACATAATGTGAAATATTATGTGATGTCTAGCAATAAGAATACAAAAAATTATTGTTAAGGTTAATTGTTAACGGCATCAAATTCTTTTTTTTTCAGATCTTATTTTAAGATGGTAAATCATATTTAAAATAACTTAATAAGTGTTAATAAATAAAATAATAAATAAATAAAATAAATAAGTGTTTGTATCAACTAGAGGAACTGAATTTCTTTTCTTATATTCACAAAATATGGAAAGTCTCTTGCCTGGTTTGTCATATAAAGAAAAGATGGGACTTTGGATTTTGCGTCCTTCTTTTAGAGAACTAGGACCAAATCATTCGCAAATATTTATTTTTCAATTTTCAATTTATAAAATAGAGAGCATTGCATAGATTACAGATGTATGTAATTTCTATTGAATCTAACGCCTCATAAACTAATATTTGAAAGATAACCGGAGCAGGTTGTATGATAAAAAAATAGGGTTTTCTTTCCCTTAAAAAAACATTTTTTTTCAAAATTTCTGAACGAACATATAATTTTTTACTCCAATGCTATAAAACTTATCGTTACTTATGAAAAAGATGAGTATGCGTTTGTTTTTGCGAATGTGCTGGCCCTCTATAGGCTAGATTTTTTAATCTAAAGATAAGCTTGGCACATGCAAGCTTTGAAAATAATACACCTCGAAACATGTTTTGAAAACTTTAATTAATTATGAATTAATCTATTTTGATGTTTTTTCTACTGTAACTTCCAAAAATATTAGAGTCCAAAAATGATTTTTACATCATCTTAAAGATCGAAAAATTATTTTTTCATTGATATCAATGTTTTAACCTATAATTAAAATTTTAATTTTGATTGAATTTTTCGAAAGATATATTAGTCACATTTTCCTGCGATGTATTTCATACTGTTTGATCTAGAACTACTAAATTTGGCATTGCATATCTGAAAAGCAAGAATGCGCATCTAAAAATGTTTTTTGTTGAAATTTTAATTAATGAAAAATTAAACAAAATTTTGATGCTTTTTTACAATAGCTTTCTAAAATATTACAGCGGACATACACAAATATTTTTTTAGTTCTCTTAAAAAACAAATCAAAAAATTATTTGTATCATTGATACCAACGTTTTAATCGAAAAATTATATTTCTATTCTGAATGACTTTTTTGATTTCTATTTTGAATGACTTTTTAGAAAATATTTTAGTCATTTTTTTCAAACAATATATTTAACAAAAAATAAAAAATAATATTTCATCTGCACTAGCTCATTACTTGCACATCCATGTGAAAAAATTAACTTTTATCTACTTGTTTATCATGTTGGAAAAAGGCTTAAACATGTCGCTATAAGGATGGAGTTTCCCCAAGGTAATTGACCTGAAATAATAAAATCTTTGATTGACCTAAAATAATGATATTCAAAGTTTTATGGTTGGGTCCCTTCTGTTCTTAGTAGACAGAAATATTAAACTGCTAAGAATATTTTATTAAATATGATTCATTGTAATGAAGGGCTATATAAAATTTAAACTTTATAATTATTTTCAAAAAATTCAATTAATGACTGAAATGAAAAAGAATATTTCTGATCGCATTTGAATCTTTTTGATGGTAAAACTAAAAACTAAAATTAAGATGAATTGGAGAATTTTTTTATTGTATTATTCTCTGAAATATTGCATGAATTGAAAATAAAATTGTAGCACTCACAAGACTCAAATACTGAAGAAACCGATTTTCTTTGTCTAGTTTTTAAAAAACATGTCTGGTTACAACATTTTTTTAATACTTATTATTTCAATAGCGAGTTCAAATTTTATGAAATTTGACGGCAAATGAGAGAGATGCATAATGAAATGAGCAAAATAATCCTTTGTAATATTATAAGTTATATGACAATCAAAATTTGAAGCTTAAAATTTATTTACTCAAGAAGGTATTAAGAAAAAAGTTATATAAGATATTTAATTGAAAATTTTTGTGATGCCTTAATGCTGGAAAACCAGATGGTTGCCAAAGGCTGCTAATGTTGAATATTTTTAAGCATTGCAAATTAGTTAACTTATTTTTGGCCATTAGCATATTTTTAAGAGACTATTTGAGATAAAAAAAATAAGTATTTGTTTATATTCTTTCATATTACATGACATAATTTTTTTTAAGTTTTACTTTTAAATTTATCCAATTAATGTTTCTATAATTTTAGAGATAATATCATATTTTAGATATAATATATTTATCATTTAGTGTTTTTGAATAAGGTTCACATGAGCAGAAAACACATCACTCAATAAATCCCTGGTCTTATACATATTCGGAAACATAGTAGATAAATCCATATGATCTGGATAGAGCCAACCTTTAAATGATACGTGTCAAAATTTCACCTGTATTTTGACAATTAGTTTATATATTACAATTCTGTCAGTCACCACATTTTTATAATTTTCTAAATAGTGGATAAAAGAAGTTCATATGTTGATTAAACATTGTTTTTTAGGGGGATGATACTGTCGAAACTGAGTGGCTTGATAAGGTTATGGAGACTCTACACCTGGAAAGTCAACTTTTATCGATTGGTATGTTCAATTTAAACGCTATCATACAAACACCGAAGATGTTCTTTTAGTCCAGAATCGGCAATTGTTCCGAAAAACAGAAAAAGTATGGAAAAAAAATGTTTTGAAAGATCGTAAGGTGAAGTTGTGAGAGAAGAAACCAAAAGGTAGGATGTTTACAATTTTACACTAAAATATGAATATAGGTGAGATGTTTCCGTATTGGTACTGTGGACATAGGAACAAAAAAACAACAACTCGTCGATTATTTAAGTTGATAAAGCTGATTTATTGCTCCTGTATGTAAAAAAGTATGAAGCATGGATTTACTGCTATACACCTGAATCAAAAAGATAGTCATCTGAATTATTATCAGCTAGTCCTTAGCTGATGAACGTCTTCCAAAGTAAGTTGAAAGATCGTAAGGTGAAGTTGTGAGAAAAGAAACCAAAAGGTAGGATTCTTATCATTTTACACTCAAATGTGAATATAGGTGAGATGTTTCCGTATTGGCACTGTGGACATCGGAACAAAAAACAACAACACGTCGATTATTTAAGTTGATAAAACTTATTTATTACCCTGGTATGTAAAAAAGTATGAAGCATGGATTTACTGCTATACACCTGAATCAAAAATATAGTCATCTGAATTATTATAAGCTAGTCGTTAGCTGATGAACGTCTTTCAAAGTAATCAAAAACACAAAGATCATCTGGCAGAGTTATAGCATTCGTATTTTGGGAAGCACATGATATTTTGTTCAACGGCTATATTAAGAAATGTGAAATTATCAATAGTGGATATTATGTATCATTATTAGATCAGCTGAGTGTAGAAATCGAGAGGAAAAACGACTCACTTGCAAATGAGAAAAAAGTGCTGTTTCACCAAAACAATGATCAGTGTCACAAGCAAATTGAATGAATTACATTCCGAATTGCTTCATCACCCACCATACCCTCCATATCTGGCTTACAGCGATTACTAGCTTTTTGCAGATATCAAAAATCTGCTCCAGATGGAAAAGTGTCTCAAATGAAGAAATGGTTTGAGAATTAAGACAAATATTTTTTTAAATAATGGATTAAAAATTTAAGAGTTATATAATAATGAATTCATCATTTTTAAAGGATAATATATTGGTGAATAAAGTCAAATTCTAAAAAAAAAGGTCTTTTATATACCAGAGATTTATTGAATGAAGTATTATGACAAGACAAATATATTGGAATTGATGACTGACACGAAAAATATGAGAAAGTTTTATAATTTCGAGGCTCAGATCAAAAAATGACATTTGTTCTGATTAGTGCTCACCTGCTTAGGCACAAATATATAATTCTACTAATAAAGTATATATACATTTCACCAATCTCGTTTAGAATAACTTGTATTTTACGGGTTGCCTTGCTAGCAGATGAACAGAAAAATATGTTCCTGATAGATAAATTTTTACTGTGATTGAATATGTAGTTATTTTTTTTTTGAGTAGAATTTGTGCATGGAATTTCAGCCATCATTTTAACACATTGAGAAACTGAGCTTACAGTCAGACAGATATTATTCCAGGGATAATTTTTCGAAATAAATATCTGAAATGCAAAAATTACCTAACATCTGAAGGTCGAATTTTTTTTGACTATTACAATACTTTCGACTGCTGTATTTCTAAGATCAGATCAAAATTTGCAACTGTTTTTAGAAATAAATTTACTGTAATATGTTAAAATCTTAAAAGTGATTATTCGATAATATAAGAGTTGAGAAAATTAAAAATAAATTCAATTAATTCAGTGTTGTTTAATGACCAATTATTATTTCGAATTCTGAAGTCATGTAGGTAAAATTGTAAACATATTTCTGATTTTTTATTCTAACTCTTTTAAATCAGGTGACCCAAAACTTTTCCTCGGCCCATTTTGATAGTAAAATATCTTCAAAATATATTCGTATATTTTTCGCTCCAAGTACGCACATAAGTAGGAAAACAAAAATGTTAAGTGGAGGATTAACTATATTTGTTATCTCAAAATGACTTCTTGAAATAGTTTTGCTTATAAATGTCGAAGAATTTTTTAAGAAAAAAGTCTCTGTCAGAAATATTGTGAAATCCCAAATTTATGCATGTGATTCCATTTGGGTATTTTGAAATTTCTGGTTGTTATGATGAATAGACATGTGACTTTGAAATAAATTTGAATATTGATATTTATAAAACATCTAAGAAAAGTACTATATTTGTAAAATTGCCACGCAAATAAGCTGTTTTGCTTTCGTGTAAAAGTAATGTGGCGTTTAAAAAACATTTTCATTTAATGCCCCATCTGATCCATCTGTAATATATCATACGTCTTATTTAATGCATCACCTAATTAAAAATATAAATAAAGTATTCATGTTCTGTTTATGTTGAATCCGTATATTTCAGAGAAATGAGAATTTCGTTTAAAGGTAAATTAAAAAATAAATTATTACGAGTTAAATTATGAGCATAACCATTAACTAAATAATGTTTCAAATTATATCATCAAAAGTTATCTCTCCTAAGCTTTCTTGCATATTCTATAATAAATATCTTAACTCTCTTCTTCCGCATATATTTAAAGATTGAGCAAGGCAGTACATTCTTCATGACATTAGTGAACGATATTTACTAAATACGGACCTTTGGCTTGATTCTGACATTTTAATGAATTTATCATGAGAGCATATTACTTAGAACGTCTTTTTGCTGACTAGTACTACTAAACTCTAATTAAATGATGATAAAATTTAACATAAAATACTATTGGGACTACAAGATAACCTACCTAATTTCATTAATCTCAATCATTGCGTTTGCATGCTCACGAAAATACAGACTAAAAGATAGTAAATTATTTGATGGATTTTGTTCCAAATTTTATACGTATCTATATTTTTAATACTAATCCTGTGTAAATAACATTTACACCCTCTTTGTGTTTTGTAGTTATCGAGTTTATTTACATTCGAACAAAAGGGAGGTGGGTGTGCTGCAAAAGGGTTAGCGCGTCTTCGCCGTGATTTGGGCTTCCTAGTTTGAATAGTTGCTCTTCCCTTGTATTCTATCTGTTAGGTATGTGAATGATCCCTCCCCCCTCACCATAAAAAGGGTTGAGCAAGCATGTGTGTCATCTTCATTTGAGCTAGAAGTTAGACTTCTGTTCGCGAATGCTCAAGGATCTTTACCCTGAAAAGATACTTCACCTCCCCCCTCCTTCCACGACATCATCATCAACAGAAGAGAAGCAGACTTCATGTGAGAGAATTTAGTTCCGCTTAATATAAAAAGTATAGAAATCTACAAATGTAGTCATTATTTCAGATTCTACATTTCCATTATCTATCTCAAAGCATTTCTGAGTTAACAGATAGACAAACATAATGGAAAAAATGTGCTTTTCAATTCAGAAAGGTCTAAAAAGCAGAAATTCATCAAACTCCCCAGTTCAAAATTTATCACGATTTTAAACATTATCTACATTTCATATAAGAGGAAGTAACAAATGAGATAAAAAAATACAATAATTTTAGGACAAAAGAATCTTATAAAGTCAAGAAATACATACGTTTTTTTTGTGTAGCGAATTAACTTGCAATTTGAAGTATAACTGAAATTTGGCTGGTAAATTAAAATCATCTTATAGGGAACATTAATTTCGAAACTCTTCTATATTTCGCAGTTTTCAGGGTTAATCATTTTCATCTTTTATATAAAAAATCAAGAAATCCTACCTATTATTAATTTCAAATTTGCTAGATAATTATTTTGTTTTTAAAAAAGTGCATGTCTAAAATTTAACCTATTCTAAAATGAATAAGACAGACATATAAACTGTAGGACCAATTTTAAATAAAGCAAAACTGAATAATAAAGTGATTTTACAGAATTCTTATTCAAAAAAATATAAAGCTTTTCGAAACACCTCTATTACATAAACGAAATGAGGGGTCAACACCCTAAACACTTCCAGGACAGGGAAACAGTAAATGGCAGGCATTTTTCAGATATTTTTGGAAAATATAGTATAATTGGTTCTAAGAAAACTTCAAAAATGTATTAAGTATTAAACTCAGTTATGGGAAAGAGGATATTAAAATGCATTACGAAATTTGAAAAAATTAAATTATCCTGTACTATATTGAGACAATGATTGTTTTAATGGTAATTCAGGATGCGGATGATTATAAGTATATAGTGTAGTTGTGATAAAATAGATTGTGTACCAATTGCTGAAAAATACATTTTTTGGCAGAATATTATAGTTATTACAAATTAAAACTTAGTAAAAGAATCAAAGATCATAAAATATGATTTGGTACTTATTTAATTTTAAAACCAATTCTCCATTAATTTTTTTTGAATACAAGCACTCATCTGTCTTGATCTTCTACGCAATTTTTTTTCAAGCATATGTGATATAATGTAATATATCAACGATCGAAAAGAATTTAAATTTTGATTAAAATAAATTTAATTACTTTAGCTAAAATTTATATTGTTTTATTTCTACAAATAATATTTTTTATTAAAAATAATTTCAATAGTTATTAGAAATTCAAATAACGGATTTAGGAGCCGGTTAGCTAATGTAGAGTCCTAAATCAACAATAAACTGAAATAAAAGAAGTTGTAAATCATTAATTAGTTCTGATCTGAATATTTTAAGGTCTGCTTAGCATTTCTTCAGCGCATATTTTGATTTCGTGCATTGGTGTTGTTAATATATTATATGTTTTAGAATATTTAAAAATGCAAAACAGGAAATATTTAGAGGATCCACGAATATCCTTTTGTATTTATGGATTTTTTATAATTGAAAAACAAGGTTGGAATATTTATTTTTTACATCTCACTTATTATAGAAAATTGCAATTATTTTTGTTATTTTTATTTTCATTTTTTACAAAGCTAGATGATCTAGACAGATTGTGGGTCTCTTCATTGTCTGTTCTCCAACAAGTTAGATATTTTGTTGAGTTCAGAAAAGAATAAATTGGCAAGGTAAAGATTACTTTTGGGAGATAACATGGTTTTAGTTAAATTTAGTTTGGAAAATATATTGCTGCACAAAAGCTGTACTACAAAAATTAATAATGTTATACATACATAATTATGAGCATATTAATAATTTCATACATAACATCATTAGGAGCATATTAATAATTACATATATAACATCATTGTGAGCCTATTAATAAGTAAAAACTATCAAGAAAAGGCAATTTATAAATAATTTGAAGGACTTCTATGAGCTTTTTTATTGAGAAAGGAGTTCATACTTAGTGTGCTGATTGTTTTTAAGTGTGATAGTTGAAATCAGTAGAACTAGTATAATTTTTTTTTGTACTTGAGGGAAGACTTTCTTGGTCTCGGAGTAGAATAGAACACGAGAATTTCTTGGTTTTGGAAATTCTATTCTATTTCTAAAGATAATTATACAGATTTTAATTGATCGATCATAAATAAGAATATAATTGTTGAACTGTTAATGTTTTAGTTTGAAATTTATGAATCACGATAGATCTTACAATATGATCATAATTTTATATTCTGTAATCTTATTTTCTTTCCTTTTATAGGTTCCTGGTTCTCTTTTATTTAATTATATTATTCATGGATTTTGTACAATTAAGTCAAAACGCAATTAATATATTCAATTATATATGTTGATGAATACTGAGGGATGTTCAATTGAAGAAAGTACTGCGGAATTAACTATTGAAATATAACATCGGAATAAGGAAACAAGTTTCAAATTCTGCTTAGGGAATAAACAAACTCACCTTAAACAAGATGACAGGCTCACTATTATTAGAGAGAAAATATGGAAAAACTACTTATTGTTACAAGAAAATATAGAGGTCTATGACAAATAATAAATATCTTTATATATATGTGTGACAATTTGTTTTACAGGCGCTATTTTTGTATATACCAGCGGGTGACCAAGCTCCGCTCGGAGAAAACAGATATCGAAGCTAACTCGAAGATTTAAATTTTCAATTGTGATTTATCAAAACAATACATGCCATAAGAAAATTTGTGAAACCATTGGTGAAAAGATAACCAGTTAAACCTCGGCTTTTCATCGTCCACCAGCGATGTCATGTCTTGATGTTCCATTGGAAATCCCCATCTGCACTGGTCTCATCCATGTTTGCTGACCCTGCACGGAGCGCTTGGGTTCATATCACCACACGGGTTATGGATCATCCATTTCGAGATCAGTTCCTTGAGTTCCGGATCAACTTCTGGAAACTTTATTAGTTCGCCATATTGGCTATAGATAGCAGCACGTTACCGCTTGAAACCTATTAGCCATTATGGCGAACTAATAAAGTTTGAAAATATCCTATCTGTAACTCCGAACTGCTTGACCGTAGCGCTTCAAAACCGGCGCCAATCGATTCCTCGTGGCCAAAAACCCCAGACCCCCAAGTTTACCGGAGTTTATTAATTCTGGGGCGATTTTCGACTTGGCAACCATTCCTCATATTATAGTATAAGATAATATCCAGTTCTAATTCAAATTTCTTCTTCGGCATATTTTGGATCACTAAGAGCAGGCGAAATGTTATTGCCAACTTAATTTTGCCAATATCTTAGCTCTAAGAATAGAGGAATAATTAATAAACAAATATGAATGAATGCAACAAAAATTAAATAACGAAATGTTACTGCATTTCTTTTTCTTTCTCATGTATATGAAACTTTAGTTTTTGCTTCATGTTGCTTACAATTTTAGCATGTAACAGTCGTGCCCTCATTTTGTGAAACATTTGAGCTATCGAAATGAAATGTGTAAAAGTCTTGGGTATTTATCCCGTTAAAATCTGAAATAAAATAAATATAATTTAAATTATGCACTATCTTTTTCGAATCTTATTCATTTTACAAAAATGTACGCTTCGCTATAGGCGTTTATAATTCTTTTAGAATTATTCAATTATTGCAAAAAATATTCAGATTCTATTATTAAGTCGTTCAATTATTTTTTAGCAATCGAAGGTACCATAAAGTTTTGAGAAGAGATGTTTAGTCATTAATAACTATAGCCACTATTCAATGTTACTCTCGAAACTACAGGTATTAAGCTTGAACGCCAGATAGCAGAAAAAAATAATCCGTTAATTGTGACATTTCTTATAACTTCGAATCATGTAGGACATTAATTTTGAAATATGTTAAATAAGAACTAATTGGCTCTGTATTGTAAAAGTTTGATGAAGCTCAGTGGAATCTTATAATCAACTTAAAAAATCGAAACTCACAACAGTAGTTTTAGTTTGAAATGCACGATTAAAGAGAATTATTTATATGTAAATTACAGATTCTTACAAATTATATAAATGTAATTATGCTTTTACATGCTTATAAGAGATGATAAAAGAGCAGTAAAATCGAAATAAAATGTGAAATTGGTGCCAGAATGTATACCTTTCATTTAAAGTCATCAATCATTTTAGTTAAAAATATTTGGAACACTAGGATTAATTTTAAAAACCCAAAAATGAAAAGGAGGTTTATTAAAGTTTGTTTCATTAGTATATAGTTGATAATTATTTCCGTAAGTATTTAGAAATAGCTTTCATCTAAAAATTTAATAATTCATAAATTTTTAGATGAAAGCTATATACTAAGAAGTCATAGTTCATCTAATCAGAATTTATTACATCAATAATGTATGGATAAAGTATGAAATATATGAATCTATTAATATTTAGTTAAGAGTAAACATTCAATAACAAGGGGAGTAATCTCCCCTCAAACTTTGCATAAACTGAATACATCTTGAAAAACTGCATACACCCTCTGGTAAATGTGTTGTCCTCGTCCAGCCGCATTAAATTGTGGATCTTGGAAATTCCACAAATTGCATGCATTTGTGAATACCTGTGACACATTGATTCTTGGCTTGAATGTAATATTTTTTCGACTCTATTTTAAAGCGATTAAATCCTGATTTCTTTCAATATAAAACTCCAATAAAGTTGAGTTCGTAGTTTAAACATGTTTCTAACCGATTAATCCAAAATTTTACAATAACAACAATTCTAGTAATAAAACCCCACATCAAATTTCAAAAGTAAAAGTCTTTGCATTTTTCATTTGTCTAGTTTTTCTATTTGTGAATGCACATACTATAGACGGTCGACCATGTCAAATGATTTTTTTTTATTTCATTTTTCTAAGCTTAAGATGTTAAATCTATGTACTGAATTTTACTTCTTTAACTCCCATCATGTTTCAGTTACCATATATATTATAACAGACAAACAGATATTTTTTAATGGATTTGAAGCAAAATATGAGATATACAGTGTAAAAGCCATTTATTAAATTTTGTTTGTATTAGTCAATTGGTTTTAGAGTTATTGGGTTCACAAAGAGTCATGTCCAAATTGGATTTTGAGAACTCAGAAAAGTCTGAAATGCTTTGACAAAATTTCATGTTCAGTTTCTTTTACTGCTACAATACTTTCCTTACACTTCGGATCAGAAAAAAGTAAGAATTAAGCTCTCTACACAGTCATCAGATGGTCACATCATGATTAAAATTTTTTTTATTCCCAAAACAATAACCGAAGATAACTTGTTACTACCACTACCACTGCCCTGAGGAAAATCAGTCTTCTACTTACACAGCTATCCTCTCTACTCATTAAGGGGAAAAAAAGGTTTCATCTTCATCTGGAAAAACCTAAACGATGTATGTCAGATAAGGATGAAAAACTTGGTTTGCCGTTTACTTTCATTTCAGGTAACTAAAAATTGTAGAAATATGTGTATTTGCATACTGGACTTACCTTTCAAGGGGTGAATTTTGCTGTGATTCCTTAGGACTTAATCTTATTCTCGACATCCTGCTACCAAGACGAAATATATTCAAATCATTCAACGCTCTACTTCAAGGCAAGGATAATTCTACTGTGATTCTTTTCCAGGATGAAGAGAAAACGATTGGATTTCTTCAGTTTTGTTCGAGATTTTAGTAGTGATTGAACTTTTTGGTTTCTGTTGAGACATGAATATGGAATTGATGATTTAATAAAATATTCATTTTTAATAAAATGAAAGGTAGTTAAAGAAATAACACACGAGTGGTGAATATTCTGAAATGTAAATCCCCATGAATATTTGTAGGTGCCGACGTCCTGGCATAAGGGTAACTTATCTTCCCCGTGATCTGATCACCATGGGAAAGTTGCCCGTACTGGGTTCGCGTATGGATATTATTTGTGCTCTATGTGTGCGGTATGTGAATCCCCTCATATAAGAAAGGGGTTGTACAAGCGAATGGGAGCATAAAGTAGCTAAGTCGTACTCTTGGTTCTTTTAGTCTGAAGCTACTGAAAAAATAAGAGACAATCGCTTGGCTAAAATTGCTGACAGCTAATTGTCAGCGGGCTTGCAAAGTGCCATAAGTCACAAGAACATAATTGTAGGTATATATAACAACCACAGCATCCTTTGGTTAGCTTTCAAGTTGTATGATGTGGCTTAGTTTTATGATGGCCTTATTTGGAACAATAACCCTCTTCTCCTTTTTAAAAAAACATTTTCCTTTGATTAGTTTTCACATTTCTTTGATGAATGGTCATAACAGATCTGAATATAGCATGGTCCAAGACAAATGGCCCAAATGCTCCTCTAAATTCAGGAGCTTGATTTATGAACACCCAATGAGTAAATATCCTTTCACTAGTTGTATGTCCTCGTAGAGCACTAATTCTCATGTAGTGTAAAATATTCAACATTTGTCCTAAAATCACTAGTATAAGGAAAATATTAGTAGCTGATGATTGTTTCAGAATGTAGACCAGCAGAATATTTTAGATTATTTCCATCATCGGATATTTTTTTTTCTTAAGTCCTTCAATAAGTTCGACTTTGTTTTCGGAATTAAAATAAATTTATCTACTTCAAATAAGGAATACATAGAGGTTAAAGAAAATAAACAATAAACTTTATAAAATAAAGAGTATATTATATTTAAGACTTATTTTAGATGCTCATAACAAAACAGCCTGAAACCAAGACTATTTCACTTTTTTCACTTGCAATAAAATGTAAGGTCGAGAACTCAAGCTATTCAACCTTTCCGTAGTCGCAAACCTAAGAAAGAAAAGTCAAATTTAAAAAGAAATATTGACTAATGTAAACTGAAAGTGAAGTTTAAAAAAGTTATAATCTAGAAAATACAAAGTCTTTTACCCTCTCTCTCTTTTTAAGCCGAATTTTTCATATCATGCATAAATCCAGTGTTAAATTAATAATCATCTCAAACGAGAAATCTGTGAAAGCAGAAAATCACCGTGCATAAAATGTTTTCTGAAAAATAATTCAAATAAGATATCATGAAAAAGGAAATATTAAATATGGTAAAAGACGTTTGTGAACGAATTCAACTATGGAGAAATGTAGAAGTTATCAGAAAATTGTTTTGAGAAGATACATGACAACATATTTTCTACAGTTTATTGTTTAAAGTCTAGTTTATTATTTGCAAATTTCCTTATTTATGACTCAAAACAAACTAAATAAATCTAGACAAGTAAATCATAAGATCAAGGTGGTGCATCAAAAATTTTCTTAATCATCAAAGAGCATGATCATCAGTAAATTATTTGCAACATTTTAATGAGATGTTTTATTAAAAACTAAGCAAGATTTGAATGTTCATCTTCAATGACTCCAAAACCTTTTCTTCAACAAAATTCTTTTCTGTATCGTTTCAAATTTTAAAATATTTGTTTTGCAATGATATTAATTTTATTGATTAATTTGATATATATTTAAGAATATTTTAATATAGAAAATATTATATGAATATATTTTTGTATATCATTTATAAAGTAGAGTTTTTTAGTATAAGTATTAAATATTTTATTAAGTATTTATATAAATATACTTTTCTTTATTTTCGTATAAATTTTAAGTAGTGATACATTAAATATATTTTTAATCGCATTTTTAAAATTTTTTAATTGTTTTAGTAGTTATATTAAAACATAAACGTGTTGCATACATATACATACATACATACATATATATATGTGTGTGTGTGTGTGTGTGTGCGTGTGCGTGCGTGTGTATTTTATCGTAATGAAATGTAAATCTTTAAAATATATATAAAGTTTGTTGTTTCTTATAGTCATCTGTAAGTCAGCGAATTTAAGCCGGAAAATCATCTCTCGTTTTCAGTAGATGTATCTAGAACCACTAATATGTATTCATTACGCATGCATCACATTCACTTGCACAACTGTTTTTTTACCAGGTAGGGGGGTGGCATTCCATACTTTACAGCTAGAGCATAGATGAGGAAAAGTCATACCCGAACCGGGACTAGAAACTGGGAGACCTAGGTGATCAGGACGACTCGCTACCATTACCCATTACACCAGGGTGCCTGCATATGTAAAGGTACTCCAATCAGTCCTAAAGCAAGATCAAACTAGGATTTTCTGCAATTGAATCATTCATAATTTATTTATAAATTATTCAAAATATGTTCATATTACGACAGTTCGTAACATGTCCTACGTTTATTTTTTATTTGCATGGTAAAATTTAAAATTTCGTTTACTTTTGTCAATGAGTTTTTTATAAAACCTTTTTTTTTCTGATTATTTAAAATTTTATCAAAATCGAATTGATTTCTACAGATACTCTAAGATATATTGTAAGGTAATTTTTTTATAAAACCTTTTTTCTGATTATTTGAAATTTTATCAAATTCAAATTGATTTCTACAGATACTGTAAGATATTTTGTGATTTGCATACCTATATAATTTGCAAATTCATATATGGGATTTTAAAACCAGCATCTAAACAATGCAAATTAAATAAATCCAAAGGATGTTCATTTAAAAATAGATCATAAATACGCTGTAGGATAATTGAAAGACAATAAAAAATTAATATAGATGTTGATATAACTAATTTAATGCTAATTTTATCAAATTTCATGCTGATGTAATAGGTCGAGATATCAGCTCATCTACTATTCGAAATTTTCATTCAACTATACTATTTACCAATACTGAAACATCAAAAAGAGGTTAGTAAGAAATATAATGGCAACTATGATTTTTATGTGACCACATTTAAGGTCTCGAATTCAAAACTTTTTTTGTGTTGTAAATTCTGGTAAATAATATGGCAAATTTGTATATCCATTCTGAAAAGTGTCATTTTTATCAAAACCGTAATGTGAAAATCGTTCGCCAAATAATGGTGAAAACCTCGATGCTTTGCAAGTGGGAATCTTGGCAGTGAACTTGGTGACAGGCTAATCCAGGGGAGTGTGTATTGAGGGCGATGAAGTCGGGGCTGCCGAAGCGTGGTGGAGCGCACCCCGCGGTCAAAAAGATAAACAGAGTCGCGAGTCATTCACTCCCGGAGGCGGGAAATCTGACGTCTTGGCCACGTGACGGGCCGTGGAAAAAAACTATCCTCTTAAAAGGCACTCGCTGTTAGTGGCATGCACTCATTTTGATATAGCACCACGAGCAACGCTGCACCAAGGTGAGTAGCAGGAATTTGATTAACAGATGGGAAACTTTAATGAATATTGTTTCAATGTTATCTTTTTATGCATATTTACTTTGCTTAATTTTAGTAACATTGTCTAAATAGCTAATGTATTTCATACACAATTTTTTGACATTTTATATTTTCAATTTGTTTTTATATTTGTTTACTTAAATTTAATATGGAATTTTATTAGATTATAAACTTTTATGAATTATCATTGGAAATTATTGATAATTGCTTTCAAGAATATGTACATTTATTTAGAAGTGGTATTTTAAATAACATAGAAGAACATAAAAGTACTTTTAAAATGTGTTTTGTATTTGTAATTTCTTGAGAAAACCATAGAAATACATTTTAAGTTTTTTTTTCTATTTGGCAGCTTTTTAGAATGCTCGCTCTACTTTTATAAGTATATAAAAATAAAAAATAAAAAACAAAAATAAAATACTAAGCCTAGACAAAAAGAATTAAATTTTACATTATTTTTTAAAGGATAATTTTGCTGCAACTGACAAATGAATAAAATTTTAAAATTCTTCTTGATATTTTTTTATGGATTTATGGAACTTAAAAATATACCAACGGGATTTTAAAAATGCGAAAATCTTTCTCAAGTGAAAAACAAAATTCATTGGACATTTGTTTTTATTTCAAATATGGTACAGTTTCTTCTAAACCCATTTATGCCTACTGTTCCATTTTTGGAATACCACTCGCATAAAAGTTATTTTTATTATTATTTTTTTACCGAACATATAGAAATTTCATGTAAAAATTCCATTTTTTTAATTTTAGGCATAAATGGGTTAACCATGAATTCTGTTCATATAAATTGAAAATAATGTTTTTAAATCTTATTTAATGACATGCTATTTTATTATCAGTGATAGGAAGGGAAAGGATGAGTATAGACTTAGTCATTTAAGATTGAACCAAACAGTTTATTTAATTATTTTGAAATAAATAATCATACAAAATCCAATTATTCTTCTACATAAAATTTCCAGTTCCATAAAAATTTTTTAGATGTATGATGAATCTTAAGTAAATTGTAATTTATAATTTTATAGATAATTAGACTTAAAATTAGATCTACATAAAAGTAATATTAAATGAAATATTTTTTTGAGAAATCAACACATATACTACTTTATTGATAGACCAGGAAATACAAAAAGATGATTGCAAAAGATATTCGCAGTAAATGTATAAAGAGTGTTGCCATTGTAACGTCAGTTACTTTATAGTTTGGGAGGCTGAAAACCGAAGGAAAATATCAATTCTTCCACAATGATGATGTTTCTAGTAGATGATTGGTGACACTTATAAAATGTTATTTCTTTTAACTTTTCAGTTACATTTATTTTTTAAAAAATAATTAATAGTTACATTTATTATGTATATATTTATAAAAATAAATTGCTCCCATTTTTTCAAAATAAATAGTTTACATCCCTTACTTTTTATGTGTTTCTAAATCAGTATCTTTGATAATTAACTTTTAGTATCTTTCATATCTGAGGCATAAGTAAATGTCGCTTTATGATGAGGCTTAGATGTAGAACATTAGAAGATAAGTAAATAAATTTTAAGTATTAGAGCTTGAAAAATAGTTTAGGACTGTTATCACTTCATTCAAAATTTCTATCTTCAAAAATATAGAAAATTTTCCACGGGATATATGCATTGTATAGTAAAAATTTCACAATAAATATCAATCTATATATATTCACAATCTATATACATTTTCACATTATTTACCTGTAATTTGATCAAAATTATCTGAATTTTATATAAAAATATATTTTTGATAAAAGGCGTGTTAATATTGGGAAAAATAAAGTTACATATGAAAATTTTTAAAAATTAGGTTTTAAAAAGGCGATTGTGAAAGTACAAAAATTCCTTTGATTTCGTATTTTCTGTAATTTGTCAATACTTGTATTTTTTTATATTGTACTGATGTTAGCCATACAATGATTGCGATTTGAATAAAATCATTAATTTTCTACGACACATTTTTTTGCATAACATCATAAATGCTTATTTCAAAAGATATTATGCATAAGGCACATTATTAAAATCTTCCTACTCTAATATCTACATGAGTATCTTTTGAATATTAATAATATATCTGTATTTTATATGTTATTTTCACATAAAATGCATACACACTAAAATATTTTAATTTACAAAACACATAAAATACACAATATATGTTATTTATTTGCAAATCTATGGCAATTTTTTTAATTTGGAGATAACAAAACGGCATCTTTAGCACAGCCATCTTTAGCAAAAGCATTATATTAATTACCGTTATCTGTATATGCTTAATGCAGTTCTTTGAAAATAAAACTTGGCTTGTGCACAGCCTTTATATTTTTTGTTTATACATTTTGTTACAGTTTCATCTTGCTGTAATTCGTTATCAACATAATTATGACCAAATATTTTCTCAACATTTTTTTCTTCTAATTGTTATTTTTCTCTAAAAAAAGATAATAAATATTTGCCAATGATTTCTCAAATCATGCAGCAACTTTTAGTACATTTACAGAATTTGATTGATGCAAGTAAATGATTTGGAAAATCATTAATATGTGATGTCAAAATATTATTGATTTGATAAATATATGTTTAAAATTGTAAGAGCATATGTATTACTTGCAGATAACTCAGAAAGGAGATTCATCAATACATAAAACAAAAGCAGTTTCCCAATTTATTATAACATCTAGAAGTTTTTTTTAAAGAAAACTTATGTGAAAGAAAATAATTCTACAAAGGGATAAATATTTTCTAACGAAATGCAGAAACTATAATAAAATGTTACAGAAAAATATAATTACTTTCTCGATTCTAAAAGAAAGTACACGATAGAAAAGAAACAAACTGTTTTTAGCACAGATTTAATTTTATTACCTTTATTTAACATTAAACAATGTAATTAGACAGTTTATTACACTCATAAATTTTCATTGCAACTCTGGATAAAGTTAAATTTCAAGTTATCACTTTACTTGATAAAATGCATAATAATAGAGGATATATACTTGTTTTGAGCTTCGTATTCGGAATGTCTACTAATAGCCTTCAACTAATATGAGAAAATGACCTCTTATATTTAGTTTTTACTAACTTACAACGAGACTATTATCAGATCTCCATGGCTTTTGATTGAACATGCATTAAAATTTTGCGAAATAATTAATTGCTTTCGAAAGAGTTCTTAAGCAATTTGAAAAATATCAAAATAATATTAAAAAAAAGAATAAATTTTAGTCCTTATTGACTTTTAGTATATGACATTTTTTAGATAAGTCCAGTTTCATTCGTATATTAATAGTGTAAGAAGCTTTATATAAAAAGAAGAATATTATAATGAAACAAATTGTAAGAAATAACTAAAAATGAATAAAACAGAAACCATTAATAAAATCTTTTATGCGCAAATCTCTAGACTTATTACTTCACGTGATATTTAAAAAAACCAATTAGATGAAGAAAATTAGTATATATTCAGAGTTAATATGAATTAAAAAAAAGATTTGGAAAAAGTCCGAGTGATTTATTGTTTTTTCATAATATTTAAATTATTCTGTAAAAAAAACAACTATATTTTTTGTAGGCATATTTTAAGGCTAAATCTTTATTTCAAGTGTGTCTGTGTATTTTAGCATCAAAGATATAAAATAATATTCAATATTAATATTGAGTTTCCATTTAGTTATTTAATACCGTTGTAAGTTTGTAATATTTACATTAATCAAACTTTGATAAGCTTTAAGAAAAATAATTAAGCTTAAAGGAAATATAATTAATCAATATAAGACATGAACACATCGAAAGAAGGAGATAATCATAGTTGAAAATCAAATGTATTTAAATGCACCGTTTTCAGTTGGGAACTTATTAAATTTGGTTCTATTTCAAGGAGAGCAGAAATTGTCGAAAAAAATTATCTGTCATACAGATACCGTTAATTTTAATTTAGTTTAACATACTAAAATGTTTTTGTACATCAAGAAGAGAAATCTAAATTTCTACAATAAATGTATAAAATAATCAGATGCATTAAAATGGATAATGCTTAAAACAATTTAAATAATGCGAAAGTAAACCCCGGAACATAAATCCTAAATTTGGATTTTATTATTATTATTTTTGCTTCATGCTGATTAATTCAATTTTAATTCATGATCACTTTTATGCATAATAAAAATAGAGGAGGATAAAAAAAAATTAGCTAAAGATTTGACAGGGAAAAATTCCTTAATAAATTATAAAAAGAATATTCTAAAATTTTTTGCTAAAAATGCTAATTTGAGGTCATTCCGGAACAAATTATTAAAAATCAAGAATTCTTAGTTTATTTGTTATCTCAGTCACTCATTTGATTCATTTTTTTTTTCGTTTCTCATTCATAATATATTACTTAAAAAACAGCCTTATTTGCAACTTTTATGTCAGAATTTTAAGGTTAATATGTGTTTTTCCTATGAAAAAAATAAACATTTATTTAAATAATGAATCTTTTAATTCCAATTATTGCACATAAATATTGAAATATTTTTCTTTAATTAAAAATGCTATATCAAATGGAAGTACAGTAAGAATTAGAATTTTTTTTAAAACCAAGATAGAATTACATTAATTCGTTTATAAATTAAATTATGGTGAACATATTTTAAACATTGTCAAAGTTAAGAAAACCAATTTGTTATTTCACTTTTTTATAAGTTAGTTTTAACAAAATGTCAATAATTCAATCTAATTCTTTATAACATAATATCTAACGTTTTATTTAGAAATAAAAATGGATTAAAAATATGAGAAATATTTAATTCGAAGCCAGCCTTTGAGATCTGGGAGAGACAATCGATATTCGATAATGTTACTAGTGATTTAAGATGACTATATAAATTGTCTCCAAGAGTTTTTTTAAAAAATTCATTGCTTTCTAATAATGAAATTTTGCCCGTGTTTTCTTTGGAATTATAAGTATATCAACATCATTTTGCTTTTAATAATTTAAAACCAATCTATCTGCAATCTAAAAGCAATCAATCTATTGTTTACCTATTCTTTCTCCGCATCAAATTTATAATTAGAATGAAAATGTTGAATTTTTCTTTATTTTTGGAGAATATCCCAAAGTTAAGTTTTATTTCCAGCTTAAAATTCACAAGATGCACATCACACGCATCTCTTCCTTATTACTTTCCAGTGAATTACAGTTTCCACTTAGTGTTCAGACTCACCTGCTGTTTTTTAAATCAAGATATTTTTAACCTCAATAACTTATTCACACGCATTCATTTAAAAACTAGAATAATATTTGATTACTGCGGAAAGATTCAGACGCATCTACCAGAAAGATGTAATTCGTAGTAAAATATCCAAATATAAAAAAAGAAATTTTCGTTGGAGTAATGAATACAACAAAATTACGAATATTCACAGTAAATATAAATAATATACTAAGAACATTTAAGAATTTTCCACTACGAATATTCGTAAATCTTCTCTTGCCTTTTAAAGAAATTATCGAAGTTTTTGCTTCAATGGTTATTTTCTCCTAACTGTACTTTGTACTTTATTCAAATTCTGCCCATTAAATTCGAGATCCAATATTCGAGGCTAATTAAATAGAATTTTAGTATATGAAAATCTTCAAACTAAATATTTCTGCTATATAGCGCTGAAAAAATTCTAATTAATCAAAACTCTTGTCTCAATACCCAGAAAACTGTTACTGGTGCATGTTATATTTATCTAATGTTTATGGATTTGTGTCATGACAAAGGAGAGAAATAATGAAGTAAAAATATCCAGTAATTAACATGTTTATTGAAAAAATGTATTAAATGAGATAGTAAATGAATATTTATTTTGCTTCCCATTAAATACTGTATTGAAAAGCAAAATGATGTTTAAGTTGCTTTTCTTATATTTAGTTACATGGATTATTAAAATATATATTTGAATTAATTCGCACATACAATACAAAAGAATTTGTAAATAATAAAGTCTAAATAATAATAAAAACAAATAAAGACTTTAAAAAGTAAATAAAAACTTAATATTAAATTAAATATAACGCAACAATGAAGTCAAAGCTCGAAATTATTCCAACGAAAATTACTTCATTTAGAAACTTTAGAATTATAGTGCTTTACCTTTTCAGAGATTGACGAATTTTACAATATTAATGAAAGGTAAATTTCTGAGTTTCAGAACATTCTAAGATATAATTTACAACCCAGATAAGGAAAATAAAAAAAATTGTTGTAAATATTTCAATCAACCTATAATTAATCGGAATTCCATCAGTTAATGTAATTTTCTTTTTTTATTGAAGCATCGGATTGGATTAGATAAAAAAAATATTTCTTTGCAGCTTTAAGTGCAAAAATAATTCATAAATTTTACACCGAAAAAAATATTGATTGATAAAAAAAAATCCATTTAATGGTAGAAAAGGCATAAGTATATTTGTTCAAAAAAACTTAACTGTTTGTTCTCCGTAAAAAAAACTTAAATTTTTCTGTTTTATTTATTTCCATTACAAAATTCAAAATAGCCATGAATTTCCAACATTTTCAATTTTTTGGTAGGGAAAACCATGTAATAAATTAATCAAAGAATCATCTGCTTTTAGGGCATATGTTTCCTTAACCATAACCATTTAAAAAAATTTACATTTGGGCCTATTTTCATATGGTTAGAATCAAATTATCATCAATAAATTACTCGAAAACAATCGATATATAATGATACTTTGGTGTTTCAATCTACTTATTCTTTACTTTAAATTTTTATGCTACTTTTTGCGAAGAAGGACAAAAAATAACTAAACAAGGTTATGGTAACAGGAGAAATGGAATCTTTCAATGATCATCAAAGCGGAGATTTATGTTAACCAGAATAACGTTATTCAAATCGTTATGCCTATTTCAAAAGCTCTCGAAGTAAATTGGGGGGAGATGCTCTTAATTATGCGGTATTTCCCTTGTCTTAGTGATGGATTCTTCCGACCTTGAAGTTAAGGAATGCTCCATTTCTTCAGAGGTGCTCCTAATCCCACGGCGGCCTATTGCCTCTGATTTTAATGAACCGTACCATCACCAGAAAAAAAAACGGGCAAAAAGAAAAAAAAGAAGTGGATGCGATTATTTCCGTTTGGCATTGAGAATTTGACTTTTTGTATCATGCATTAATTGTTTTGATTCTACGATTCGTAACATTTTTTTATGTTCAAGATGTTTATGTGATAAAATTGATTTGATTTGATTTACAGCGAAATTAGAAGTTTAAAATTTGCTGTTTATGAAATTAAGCAACAAATTTGTTTACTGAAATTTTTTGACGTTCAGATTATCTTTAAGCAATTTGTATTATTAAAAATAATCAGACGTCACAGATTATAGTGGATAGTCTCGATTTTAAACACTATCTGGAATTGTAAAAGCGTGTCGAATTTATCTTGACTTGCAATCAAATATTCTAATTGTTCTCACAATTGATTTAAAACGTCCCAATTTGTCTTGCTCTTGCTAGTAGTCAAATACGTCAGACTCTAAGATTTGAAGGAAAAAAGACTTCACTTTCTATTTAATTATTTTATTGTAGGATCTGGTAAATTTTATTTTCGCTTATAATATTTTCATTTCGCTTTGGCAACTCCATTTCATATCTTAATTCCATTTTATGTTATTTAATGACATACATATGATTTGGATGAATATCAATCTATACTTATAATAAAGCTCAATGTGTGTGTGTTGGTGCTCCACAGGCCAGACCGTTGGACCTACAGCTACAAAATTTGGTACATGTATACCTTGGAAGTCGAGAATATGCACCTCGGAACCCTTTTTTCGAATTTTTAATTAGAATTTGAATTAATTAAAATTTAAGCGAAATTTTCAGGTTTTTCCGCTTTTACTTCCGAAAATATTGTCGCACAATCATGATTTTTACATCAATTTAAAGATTAAAAAATTCGCTTTCTAATGGTATCAGTGTTTTAATGTTATATCTTAAGCTTCTATTTTTAACGAATTTTTAAAGAAATATTTTAACCAATTTTTTTTTAGTACGTGACTGGATAAAATGAAAGAAAATAATGGCAGAAGTTCAAATTAAAAAAAAAACCAATGATCATCGCAAAATAAATCTAAAGAAATGCAACTTTTAGCACGTGACTGGACAAAATAAAAGAAATATAAAATGTGATATTTTCTAAAAACATAAATGCAAAGCAAAGGTTTCTATAATCGTTTGCAATATCTAAATAATTAATTCAACAAATCTTCTTTATTTACGGTAAACCTGATTGAATATAGACATTATATGCATTGAAATTCCGAATTAATGGCATACTTCTATAATCGTTTGCAATATCTGTATCATTAATTCAATAATTTTTTACCCTTTTTCGCTTTTTTTTTAAAAACCATATTTAATATTTTGGCAACATCACTGAAAAAACATTTTTAATAATTTGGAAGCATAACTGATAATTAAAACTGACTGATTTATAAAATTAAAGAATGTTATTAGGAAAACGTGTTCTTTTAGAATTTTCCGTCCATCACCTTAAAGAAAATAATAATTTCAGTCCAATCAATGCCCAGAATTACTTCAAGGCTAATGAATATGTGATTTAATTGAAAATTTTAGAACGCATTACACATGGTGAACCAGCTGGTCGCCAAAGGCGGCTAGTGATAAATAAGCAAGACGTCCCTCCATATTCAAAATAGATCTCATTTATTGTCTGCTTTCCATTTACTGTCCAAACTTTTCTTTTTTCTTTTCTTATATCCGGTATATCCCAGCTGAACTTAAGAAATTCCTTTATCGCATTAAATGTGGGTTGAAATGATATCTGATTTCCTACAGCAGGTATTATACTTGATACAGTCGATAACCGATGCTTATACCCTTCATATGAAATCTCGCATTCCCTGGGTATCGATTCTACAACTTGCATCAATATTAGGACTGATTGGAAAAACCGCATTTCAGAATCAGGAGAAAATTGATATTGATGTTCGTTTTCTCATGTCGTTTTAACCTAATACTTTTCTTTTTGATACATTTGATAACCGATCGGTTTGCTACTTCAGATATCAAGTTATTATCTATTAACATACATTAAAAACTCTTTCCTTAATTCAGTGTTTCATTTGAGATCTGCAGCGTTAATTTTAACTTTGCTGACCGAAGCAATCAATCGAATTCAAAATCTGATACGATCGGATACTCTGAATCGAGTATCCAATAACTTTAGGATGCATCAGTTATGTGTTAAGATATTTTGAGTACCTGATACAGAATATCAAAATGGTCCAATATGAACCAACCCCACTTTTATTCAAAAAGTAAAAGTCAAATGTCTCTAAAAAATATCTGCCATACCTGAAATCTTGGGTTTCTTTTCTGTGAGTTAAAATGTAATGTGAATTAAATTATAACCAGATGGTATATAAGTTTTAGAAATGATAATCAAATGATAGAATGGAAATTATTCGATTAATATAAAATAGAATAAACGCAATTATGTTATTTTATTCATGGCATTACATCATCGATTTAAACTGAGTCTGTGCAATGCTTCTGAGTTTAAATTCCCCTGAGCACTAGATGACAGAAATCAGACTTCCAGCTGATATGAAAATGACTATCACACAATCGCTTGCACAGCCTCTTTTTACAGAGGGGATCTTTAACACACCTTACAGATAGAACACAAGGCAATCAAGCACGAAGCACAACTCGAATCCCTGACTCCCAGATCATGGGGATAACGCACTAGTGCTAAGCCGGGAAGTCTCAGTGTAATCATTCAATATTGCAAACACTGATCAAGGCGATGATGAATGGATCGGAAATTCCTTTCAAAAGTAACAGATTTTTCTAAAACATTGTGACGATAAAGGATCTTTTTGTGACAAGATCGATGATATCTCTGCAATCATTAAGCAGGTTTTTTGAAAACAACTGGTACTTTAAATAATTAAGATTAAAACCAAATTATACCACTATAATGAGCAACGGCTTCTTACTCTTTCTGCTGATTATTCGGCTATGCTCATCACTTGTTTCTTTTTTGCTTGTTCGCTTCTTTATTTTTAGTTTGCTTCTTTCCTTTCCTAAGGATTTGAATTTTGAATCTACATGAATTTTTAATTTTTGTATCACATGTCTTTTTTTACAGTTCTCCATTTACTCTCTAATGAATGTGCAGGAATTTAAATAATTAAAGATACATATATTTAACTTTTAATATAAAATTTTAATGATTTCATAATGCATTTTGTTTGTTATTTTTCTTCCATTCATTCATTCAAATGAACTATGATGTTTTAATTTTAGGTATTTGCAGCAATATGAAAAACAGGTGGACCTATGCATTAGCAGCACTCGGGGTGCTTCTTTTAGAATCCATTACTCAAGTCCAGTCTCAAGGTCTCATGGGAGGATTCAAAGGTCACAATCGTGGGACGGGAGCTGTTGAGCTATTGTTGGCGACTGGAATACTCGCCAAACTTCTCAATTTCCGCAACAAGCACGGAGCCCATATGGGACGACATTTGCTGCATGCATTAATTGGTCCTAGATATCCAGCATCGCATCTTAGGTAAATTGTCAATGAACTAAACTGAATTGCTTTATCCATTTTATAATAATTGTAATTTTTTCTTAGGCATAGTTTTCAAAAGAATCATATTTTTCTTTGGAAGCACTAGATAAAGATCAAATTTTATATTATTTTAAAATAAGCTTTTGTTGATTCAATTCAAAATCAACCAATGAAATAAATATTTGAAAGAGATAAAAAGATATTAATTGAAAGAAATAATGTAATAATTTATTCTAAAATTATTTTATGATAATTTTTTGCCTGTTACTTAATTAGAAATTATCAATTTCTCCACGAGGTGCTGAAGAGGTAACAATTGAAAAGAAATTACTCTTTATCACAATTTACCTTCTATGTTCAGATATATTTTCTTCCTTTAAATTCTTCTATCTTAAGAATTAAATATATTTTCCCACTTCAAATAATGCATTCTATGCATAAATTCTTATTAATGCAGTTATTTCCCAAATATTTGAATTATTTTTGAGGATTAAAATAAGAAAATAATTCAAGTATAAAGAAAAGAAAAATTTACTAAGTTATTTTCTATAAAAGATTTTTAGTACCTATTAGGACTATAGAAAATCTGAATAGTAAAAAAATCTGATAGAAGATAAATCTCAACACTTTTAAACATCATTACGTAATCGATTTTATAATAAATGTTTTAAATAATCTATTTTAAAAGTTTCAATTTTCATTTTCTTTGGATCTATAGGAAGAAAAAGGAAAGCAAAAAGTGAAATTTGCAATAATAAATAACATCTCTTAATCAATAAATAGACAGTATTTTCATTTGAAAATTCGTGCAGTGATGCAATTCATAATTACCAACTAAAGAATTCTTCTTTTTGCCAGAGTAGCATCTTTAGATAACAACTGCTTAAAATCTCAAACTCCCTTTGAAACAGAATCAGAAAAGGGCTTCATACTATTTTGAAATTTACAAAGATAAAACATGTTGCTCCTTTTGATCATCTTCTCTTACTTGGAATCAAAAATATTGTGACACTCTTGGAATTTAAAATAATATTATCTGAAGGGTTATTAGAGATTGCACAGATAATCAGAAAAAAAGAAGGGTAAAACTAATGACTAATACTGTGACAGTGACATCAGTCTATGAAAAAGGAGATTATTACTTATCTGATATGTCATTTGGCACGCAGAAAGAAATCTGCTAATAATGACTTAAAGGCAGAAAAAACAGAAAAAAATATCACTTTTAAGTTAAATATTGGTAATATAAATTTAATAAAAAAATACTTCATCACAGAATCGTCAACACATTTTTTTAAGTCTAAGAGTTAAAATCGAATTTTAGGAGATAAGAGATGTAATCAATAAAAAAGTATTGTCATCATACCAAAAACTGGAGAAGTTGTGAAAAAAGCTCTAAAATTGTAACTTTTAAAATCAACGTTCTGTTTAAATATTGAAAATATATGCAAAATAATAAAGTAAAAACCAAGCAAAATATTAAAAAGAAAAAATTCTTAAAAATATTAATTAGAATCGGCACATTTAAATCTTATTACAAATCTAATACAGCATAAAAAGGTATCAAAAATTAAATTTAAAAATCATATTTTTCAATTACAAACAGATCTGTTCTTGTATAAAAATACAAAACGTCACAGTTTACAATTAATATTGATTCGCAAAGTCATAAGTTTTTGAGTCAAAGTTTATTGACATCGTGTTGGAAATTTTCGTTGTAGTTATAGAACCGTTTTTCCATGTAAACTGAATGTAGGTTTCGGACATAAAATGTTCCTATTTGGTTATCAAAAATTTATGATTATTTTTACTTTACAAATTTTGAAATATAACGGACAGAATTTATGTTTTTAATATAGAAAATTTTATTTTTTCAGGATTTAAAAAGCAAAATTGAGCAATTCTTAAACATGGTGTTTTATTTTGGAATTTTCATTACATATTTTGATTCACGTATCTTTATTCTTAGTAAACTATGTTATGTAGTTACTTGTACGAATATTTCATCACAAATCAAATGCAATTTTAGGGTTTTTACTTTACTTATTTTGAAATAGCTCAGCAGAAAGTAATTCGATAAATATTTTGATAAACAATTTTTGAAATTTCAGAATCCTTTAAAAAAATCAACCTTGTGTAAATATTGTTTCAAAATGATTATTTTGCAGTGTCATAGAATTTTAAATATTGTAGACGGCAGCATTTTATA
>JAPMOQ010007964.1:174886-223009 GCA_026543055.1 Argiope trifasciata | reverse complement strand
ATATATTCTTTAATATTTTAATATATTCTATTATTTCCTTGTCTTTTGATATTAAAATCACATAAATATAAAAACGTGTTTTAAAATTATCTTTTGTATGTTAGCTTTGTTTTACGTGCTTTACCTACATTTAACACTCATTCTTGCTTCAAGCATGATTTATGATACCAGTGAGAGAAACTCTCGAGTTAAACAGTTCTTTGCTATTTATTATCTTGTATCTTAAGCAAAACTGAAAAAAAACACCTATTTTGTAACAAATAGCATTCTTTAAACATTCATATGCTTGTTAACGTTAAAATGAGATTTTTTTTATTTCTGAGGATATTAGTTACTTCATGAAATTCCTAGATATATTATGAGAAAATTGATAAAACATGATAAGTTTTATCATGAATGAATTAGGGATTCTATGAAATAACTGTATTATGCCATTTAATGATAAGATAAACAAACTTATATTGTTGCGACAGATTCACATTCTATATTTGAAAGACTAATAAACATGTACTAAACATGACTAATAAACAAACATATTAAATGAGAGGAAATTCATACACATGGGGTATAAGTCACGATTTGATATACAGTCTTAGAGAACAGTCTTAGAAATAATATTAAGAATATTTCGTTAAATACGCACAAAATATTTTTGTGTTACAATTGTGAGGGTGTAATGAAGCAAATGCCTTACTTTTTCATGAATTTGAAACACATGAGTTGGAAATATATTTTTATTTTCAGTCAATATTGTAAGTAACCATTATTATCAATGATCATCTAACATTTCGTAATTAAATTTTGAAGTTCAATCTATAGTACGTAAAAAAAGTTTCCTTTTTGATTTTTTATTCATTAAAGTCTTCTGCCATTCAAGGAATTTTGCAGTGATCTGGTTAAATAATTATCCGAGGTTTCGATGCCATGAAAATAAAAATGCGACTTAATATCATACATTCTAATTTTTTGTATGTTGGCATTGTGTGGTCTAACACTGCCTTTACAAAAAGATATTTTAAGCAACATGTAAATATAATATTAATAATAGTCCATAATTTTTGGTTAAATTTTGAGTTTACGTAATTTCTAAGTCTGTACTTATAGTTAAATCGGATTTTAGTAGTTCAAATTTGGTCTTTGAGTCTTTCATCAAAGGTGACAGAACATTTCTAGCGAGCAAAGAGGATTTTTTTTTTTACATAATAAGATTTAATTTGGAGAAAGAGTCGTGGAGTTTTATGTTTGAATGGCTATAAAGACTCCATTTCTCTTTCCTATTAACCACAACATTAAGAAATGTTACTGCAGTATGTCGTTGATAGAAAAAATACAAGCGTTTGAAATAGCCTTGTTTTTGTTAGTTTTCACATTCTACTACACAAAACAATTTTTGTAAATATTTCAATACAATTTTTAAATAGATTTATGACAATTTCTCTGAAAAATAAAAATGTTTGAATGTCAAATACGTGTGCTTAAAGTTTAAAAAAATGTTTCATAGTGTTTAATACAACGTTAGTTGAAACATTGGAATGAATAGAATTTAGTATTGAAATTTCACAGAAACAATTTTTGCAAAATCTGGAGAAAATTATGCAATTTTGGAATGTAAGATTATTTTTTTATGATTTTCAAGGGTCGCTGGGTCTGGAAGACATAATATTTACAAACTATACAATAATTAATTAGATTTAATTCAGTATAGAAAGAGCCATTCATGTTTAAGTATATATTAGATATTTACTCAAAATATCTTTCATTACAGGTATCCTCTTGATATGCCCCAAGTTGGAGCACATCCTCTGCTACAAGATGATTTACTGGAGCAACATGCATCGATGTCATCACTGTCCTTAAATGATGCAGATTTGATGTTGAACCAGGAGAGTGCCTTGCTGGCCTCAAGGGCACCCTTACTGATGAGCCCTTCTATGTTATCGGAGAGTAGTTTGTTGGCAGAAGCCCAGCTTGGACAACAGCTTTTAGCAGCTAGGAAAGCAAGGAAGATACTTGAAGCCAAGAAATTGCTCGCAGCCCAAGAAGCCAGTTCATTACTTGCTTCCCAAAGTGAAGCTGCTCATTATTTAGCAACTCATGATGGTTTTCACACTCATGGTTTATTTGCAGATCAATCAAAACAGGTATTTGACGTTACTTTCAAAAAGTAAAACACATACAAACATTCAGTAGTTATTCTGATAACTTGTTATATTACATCGCCAGAAATTTTTAATTAATTTTAATAAATAATTGAATTAATTTTAATAAAACGTATTATATAGAAGCTGAAATAACCAAAACAGTCTTTAATCACTACTTGATATTCAATACCGAGGAAATAAACCTAATCTTTAAAGGGTGATTGCTTACAAGTATGAGATTTATTGTTAAATTAATTCTCTATTGATTATTAATTAATTAATTTTGTTTCTAATTCAAACATTTTCATATTTCGATTCAGGTATATACAGCACTACCAGCACCAAAACAAATACCTCAACGATCCCCTAATTTAGGACAAGGAGTTGGATTTCCTAATTTAGGAAGTAGTAACTCAGGTCATGGACAAAGTGGTTTTGTAGGATCTAATATTCCGCCTCAATATCAAGGAATACAAGGGCAACAAAATTCTGGACACCAAAATTCTTTTCATGGAAATTCCGGACAGCAAAATTCTTACCATGGAAATCCAGGACACCAAATAAATTTTAACCATGGAAACTCAGGTCTCCAAGGCAATTTCCAGGGCAATTCTGCGCCTCAAAATAATTATCATAGCAATTCTATACCTCAGGGGAATTATCCAGGCAATATTGGCTCACAAGATTTCCAGCCAGCTTCGTCAGATAATGGGATGATGAGTTCTGCATCGTCCAGTCATTATCATTCAGTACCTTTCAGGCAACCAAATAACTATGGTCCTCAGGGAAATTTCCGTGGTAATTCAGGTCAAAGAATGAGCAATTTTATGACTCCAGAAGAAGCTCGTCATCTTCAGTCTACTGTTGCCAGAGCAGATGACGTCTTAACGTTGCCGCCTGGGTTTGATGATGAAGATGCTGCTCAAATCATCGCTGGTTTACAGTAAGGGTCGCTGGCGACCGATTAGTACAAACTTTTATCATTAAATAAAATAGGTTATATAACATTCATCATTCATATGTTATATAACGTTATCTATAACGTTCTCGTTTACCAAGATACAAATAAGATGCATGCAGGTTTTTGCATTAAATATCTTGAAAATAAATAGTCGTTATTTTTCAAAAAATCTGCAAATATCACTAAATGGAATATGAAAAATTAAATAAAACTGTTTTAATTTGTTATAAAGGTATTTGAATTTTAAAAACTGTAAATAGGTAAACAATACAGCAGTACAACTTTAAAAACCTAATTTAATTCGATAATCTTCCAAATAACAGTAAGTACCTAAAATATATTATTAGAAAATTTTTTGAAAAATGTTCCATCATCATATTATTTGAATGATAATAAAATGAAAAATTATTACAAGTAAGCAATAACTGCTCAATCTATCGGAATTTTTCTTTAAAATTTGAAAATGAGCTTTCAAATTATGTATTAAAAGAAGAATTTATTGTAAATATTGATTAGTGAAACAGGTAAAGATATGAATCGACATTCACGTTCACATTATATTCTAATGTTTCATCCTCTATGTCTGTAAATAAAATGTTTTGTCTGTGGAGTTTGAAGAAACATATCCTTTTGTATATAGATTATATTTCGTGCGAATAATAAAAAAATATATTATAAAATATTTTGTTACTTTCATTTCAAAAGTGATTTTTCACACTTACAGGAATAGTAAGACATTACTTATTTTCTAGTTTTTCTATAATTTAAAAAGTGAAAGCATCGAATATTTTTGAACTAATTTATTGATATAGATTTATTTCTGTATCATATTATCACTTTATACATGCTTAAACTAGTTTCCTGATTTTCGTTAAACAGAGCTTGCTTAGTAGAAAAACATGGCGGACAATGAATTTTAACCGTAATAAATTATTTTAATTGTTTACAAACCATTTCACACCTTCTTCTGTACATCTATTAAAGCCCATGAGATTCATAGAATAATACAATTCATGATTGATATTCGTCTTATATAGGGTGGCCCAGAAGTCACTTTACATTTTGAAAATTAAATAACTTTTTTTCTATTAATATATTTCTTTTTCTCTTTTCAGAATTTAAAAATATAATCCCTGGAAATTTTTCGCATGGATAAGTTTACAACAGAACAACGAGTGAAGATAATTGAATTTTACTTTGAAAATGGACGGTCAATTGTTGCAACAGAGTCAATACAGTCATTTAAGAAAAAGTTATTTAATTTTCAAAATGTTCAAAATTTTCAAAACTTACATAGCCATGCTGTTGAAAACGCGTCACTAAGTTCCTTATTGCAGGCCTACTAGGGGGATGTCGAACATTAAAATGGCGATCTTTGCGTTGCAACAATTGACCGTCCATTTTCAAAGTAAAATTCAATTATCTTCACTTATTGTTCTGTTGTAAACTTATCCATGCCAAAAATTTTCAGGGATTATATTTTTTAATTCTGAAAAGAGAAAAAGAAATATATTAATAGAAAAAAAGTTATTTAATTTTCAAAATGTAAAGTGACTTTTGGGCCACCCTATATTTGCCATTTCATTCATGAAAAATGAAAATTATTTTTTTATTCCTTGATACATCTTATTTTTTAGTTTTTGTTGTAACATTTCATAAAAATCAACCCTTTTAATTACGCTGTAAAGCTAATTTTAAGTTTAAAGCTTGAAATATTTTATAGATATAAAAGAATGACAAGTCCCTATCAGTAGTCATCGAAAATTCCCTATTAGTAACAGTAATTTAGCCAATCTAGTCGGCTTCCTGGCATAAGGGTAACATATTTTCCTCACGATCTGGGCGTCCCTGGTGTCAAATCCCGTTTTGGGTATAGTTGTTATTCTGTGTTCTACCTGTGAGTAGTGTGTCCTCCTGTAAAAAAGGGTTGTGCAAGAGAATGAAAAGCATGAAATAGCTAAGTCATACACTTGACCCCAGTTGGCGGCAATGAAAAAACAAGAGGCTCTAATTTAGCCTGAAATAGCTGGCAGCTTTATGTCAGCGCGCTTGTAAAGTGCCATAAGTAACGACACAACAAAAACATTATGGCAACCTTTTATAATAATCAACCCTCTTAATTCTGCTGTAAAACTAATTTTAATTTTGAGTTGATGCAAAATAGTTTATAGATATGTAATAATGAAGATTCCCTACCAGTATTCAAGCCTTATTCAAGCCTTATTTCTAGTTTTTAAAAGCTTTGTTAATAAAATTCAAATAACTTACATGCAAGAGAAAGTGTACGAATAATAAATATTGTAATAATTGTTATCCAAACTAATCGTAAAAAAGACAATAAATGACTGAAATTACATTTTTTGTCATAAACAAATGTAATTAAGAAAACAAATGTTATGTGAAACTTTTTCTTCATTGTCTAGTTCATTAATATAGTCCAATCCCATAACTAAGTAAAAATTAAAGCTGGAATGATTTTTGAAATAAAAAAAATGGAATAGCAAAGTCATAATTTGTAGATTTGCTATGAAGCTACAATGCATGACTGGAAAAGTAACAATTCGATATCCTACACAAGTATCACAAGTTTTTGAAAATAAGATTCAATGTAAATGGAAAAAAAAATCTTTTTAAAAAAAACTCAAAAATATTCAAGAAAAAAAAGGAGTGATAACTTTAAAAAAAATCAGAGAATTTCTTTAAAGAATGCACAAGAATGTAAGCATAGACGTAAAAAAACCTTACAATGCTTCTGTTGCATATTAATTAATTTTAAAGCAGCAATTTATTCTAAAATATTAAAATTCTAAATTGTTATACAGTCTTTTTTAATAATATATGGTACGAATATATAGAAGTATTTAAATTATTGATTCAAATATTTCCACCAAAGCATGTTTTAAAATCTATTTAATTTCGCTTATTCTAACTCACTTAAAATATTCTACAATGGCTCTATTCACAGTAAAATAAAAATGGGATATTCTTTAGATCAAATTGACCTCAGAATATCCAGATGGTATTGAGATATTTTTCTAGCTTCTCTTATGAATAAGATTACAGATCTAGGATAAATTCTTAGGAAAATTATCCAACACTTTGATTTTGTTTTGGCGAAATTGGGTAAAGTTCTTTCTGCTATACTAACTCATTCATATCTGGAGCATACATAAATCTACACATTTATAAATAATTCTGGTAAGAGCTCAAGTCCATACTCTTTGTGTCTAGTTTTTTTTTGTCTCCCATTGCTTTGATTCATTAGATCACTTCTGAGCTATTAATTTTTTTAATACTTTGTGTTATTAATTGTCATAAGATTATTACTTCTATATCTTATGATACTTAAAAAATTATTAATGCCCTTGGAAACACATTATATATTTCTAAATTTTGTTATGTTACACAATATCAATAAATATTTAATTTTTATAATACTAAACAGATGCATGTGATAAACGAATATTTATATCTGTATAAACATTTTTTTCACTTACAGGGTGTTATTAAAATAAATAAAAAAATTCAGAAAATTTGTTAAATTGATAAGGAGATTTCTTTAGAATTTTTTAAAATTGTTTAACAGTTCTAGAGAAATTTATTTTTTCTTTCATTTTTATCTGTTTATTAGTTTCTTCTGCAAATTCTAGCAAAGTTAGTTTTAAGAAAAAAATATCTATATTCAGTTTGACAAATTTCAAACGAGTTTTGGAAACTAGTTTTAATAGTTGAGATTTTGATTTTTCAAAAAACTCAATTATTTTTGCGAATGATTGTAAGTGCTTAAGGTAAGATTTATAAAGATTATATTGTTGATAATGAATAATTTTCTAAAAATTATTATATAATTAGTAAAAATTATTATATACTTTCTTAATTCTTTATGATAACTGGCTAAATGTTTATAATTATATTAAATAATACTCCTATCTATTTAGAACGCGTTCTGATGGGTGGATTTCATAGAAATTTTGCATGCAAGTTATATGAATGATGGGAAAAAATGCATACAAAGTAGTATATGCAGTTACAAGTAACTAGTGGTATCTTTTTGAAAATAAGATGTTATGGAAAGCATAATTATATTTCGAGGAAACGGATTATCAGAAATCACTTCTTTAGAGAAGAAAAATAGAATTAAGTAGGTCAGTAGGACATTATTTTAAATTCGACTAGCAAATCAATCGATGATAGTTCAATCTCGTCGGCTGATTTCATTGGTTTGTCAAAATGAATATTGAATTTAAATATCGTTGAATATTGGTTAGGAAATTATTAGTGCGTTATGAAATTTTTTTATTTTATGAAAGTCACGACTATTTTTCTTTTCTTGTTTATTTTTTAAACGAAGATCTGGATTTTTGTGCTCATAATCAAATATTTAAATTTTTTTTAAATAAGTGTGTCACATTAATAATTTTCAACCAGTAGCTTCTCCATTGAAGAAGTTCCTTTATGGGGATTGTTTCTTACACGTAAAAAATAAATATTCTAACTTTCTAAAATTTAGTACCAATCCAAAAAAGGCCATTTTATTTTAAAAATTTTAATTAATTTATTTATATTGAGACCTATTTGTAAAAAAGAAAAGCATCCATCTAAAGATACCATTAATTAAATATATGAATTGCGAAGTAACTCTTGTAACAAATTTCTTTTTACTTCTGTACCTTTGTAAGGAAAAGCAAAATTATTTTTCTTTGTTCAAAATTTGTTCGTAAATTTATGATACTCATATTATTGACAGTTCAAATAATTAAAAGTGAGTCACTTCTATATTTTCCTAAAATTTGATCTTTTGGAAAGTGAATATTAAATTTTTAGAAAGACAACAATTAAATACTTAATTCCCTGATGATATAAACAGTAAGCAACAATGATCTAGTAGTAAAGCCTTATTATTCAGGTCAGGAAGTTTCAGGTTTGAAATTCGCTTCCACAGATATATTAATATACTAGCCGCCTTTGGCAACCAGCTGGTTCGCCATGAGTAATGCGTTCTAAAATTTCCAATTAAATCACATATTCATTAGCCAAAATTTAAGAAATAGTTAACGTTAAAAGATTCAGTTATTAGTAGTTAAAGAGGCGGTAACTCTAATAATTCATCAATTATGCTTCCAAAATATTAAAAATGTTTTTTTCGGTAATATTGCCAAAATGTTAAAATGTTTTTTAAAGTAAGCGAAAAAGGGAAAAAATTATTGAATTAATGATACAGATATTGCAAACGATTATAGAAATATGCCATTAAGTCGCTATTTCAATGCATATCCTGTCTAAATTCAATCAGGTTTACTGTAAATTACGATAATTTATGGAATTAATGATATAAATATTGCAAATGATTTCTTAGAATCCTTTGCCTTGCATTTAATTTTTTAGAAGATATCACATTTTATATTTATGTTATTTTATCCAGTCACGTGCTGAAAGTTGTATTTCTTTAGATTTGATTCGCGATGATAGTTGTTTTTTTTATTTGAACTTCCGGCATTGTTTTATTTTATTTTATCCAGTCACGTGCTAAAAAATCATGGTTAAAATATTTCTTTAAAAATTCGTTAAAAATAGAAGCTTGAGTTATACATTAAAACACTGATACCATTAGAAAGCTAATTTTTTTATCTTTAAATTGATGTTAAATTCATGCTTGTCCGATAATAATTTCGGAAGTTATAGCGGAAAACGTCGATATTTCACTTAAATTTTAATTAATTCAAATTCTAATTAAAAATTCAAAAAAAAAGGCTCCGAGGTGCACATTCCCGACCTCCAAGGTATACGTGTACCAAATTTGGTAACTGTAGGTCCAATAGTCTGGCCTGTAGAGAGCCAACACACACACACACACACGCACACACATTGAGCTTTATTATAAGTATAGATAAGTGAATAAGAGGCTCGTTAATTCTACCTTGGTTAAATTTTGACTCGTTAGCGAAGTACAGAAATTTAAACAAAGGTGACCCAACTCATCTAAACACGGTTTAGAAATGTAGGTTCTATTACAGACTTAGTTTTGCTAGTTTCATAAGCTAGACATTAATGTAACTTATCTATAAACCAAACAAAAAAAGAGTTTTGTTTTATTTTAATTTTAAAAGGTTAAAAATCATGCAATGAATTTTTTAAGTAATATCCAGACATTCATAAATTTTCAAAAGAAAAAATTTAGTTCCGTTAATTGTTTTGTAATTTAATGAAGGCAATTATATAAGATGTCTGAATAATTTTGTATTTAACCTTAATACTTTAAAATATTAATCTAAAACGAGTTAAACTATAAATTTGTATAGAAATGGAAATAAATTTTACGAAACTTGTTACAAATAGCAGAGAATCTTATTTTAAGAAATGTTTAATTTAAGTCGTAATACTATTTATATATTTGGAACGATCAATATATGTATTTATTCATAGAGTTTTACTAGTGATAAAGATGAATTTGTGTGTCTAAAGACGAAACAGTTTGAACTATAACTAAATTTGGTGCATATATATTTTGGAGTGTAGACAAGCTTTGGAGTGTAGCACCTAAGAGTGATTCTTTATCAAATTTTAATTATTAAATTGATTAATTGGAAACTAAGCTGAATTTGTCTCGATAACTTTGAAAAATTATGCACAGAAATAAATTTTATAACATTTCAAATTTAAGAAAAATTCTTTTAAATAACAATAAGTCAATAATCCTGTGAATTTTTCCTGGATTATGGCAATGATATAAGAATATTTTTTTGCCTAGTTTCCAACACTATATTACATGACTACCAGGTAATTCAAAATCATTTTCATTTTTTCACCAAGCATTTAGTCGCGTGATTTACTTCCATTGTTGAAAAGTTAAGAGACGGATTATGTTTGATATATGCCTAGTATATAAGACAAATGAAAAAATGGAAAGTGTTATGAGACTGTTTATATTGCTCGAATAAAAATGTTTATATATTCAATAAACTTAAGTAAAATAGTTAAAATATCTCAAGACAGACAATCTGTCATAATCTTAGGCATGGAATTATATCTAAACTATTTATCTGAAATTGTATATAATTATTATTACCAGCAGGTCAGCTGGTCACTGAGGCAATGAGTTAGAAATTAGAAGCTAAATAAAAATTAAAAAAAGTGTCAACAGAAATCCTAGCGATGTGAAATGGAAAAACTTCTTTAATATAATTTTAGTTTTTAGAGAATGAAACTCCTGTCTGCTATCGCATTTGACTGTTATAACCTAATTATATGAAAATATCTTTTATAAAAAGAAATAATAATGCTGCTATATGACCACGTTGCTGAAATTTTAGCTTCATGCAGATTGTTTAAAGCTTACTCAAAATGTTTTGCATCCATTGAGTTGCATATCCTCTGATCTCAAAACTTTATTTAACTTTTGATAACATTAATTTTTAGGTATACATATTTATTTATAAAAAAATAATTACTCCTGCTCCTTAAGGATACGAACATTTCTTATTATGCAGGCACTTACACACTGATGATATGTTTTTTTTTATACTCAATATCACACTAGTATAATCGACAATCTTTTAAATTTTTAAAATACTAATAAAGAAACACAAAGCCTTTATAAAAGCCTATGTAAACAATAGAATATTAGAATTAGATATTACATGCGCGTATATATGTTTTTCGTTGTTTCATTATTTGTTTTTTATGTCAAAGTTCTTTCATATTAAGTAGCGAATAATTTCCTAATAGCCATTATTTACCTGTGTCCCTTGAGCTTCCGTATCAGATATAACGAACGCAATTGGTCAATCAAGAAAAACAGTTTACAAATTTCAAACTTATTTATTAGGTATATCTTAGCAACATTTTTCATTTTTAGAACTGTAAAATATAACTTTGCTCTAATTAAAAATTTAAACTGTATAAAAGATTAAAATAATGGATGGTCCTTTTAAATAAAATTCTACATTATCTTATATGGAGCTTCATGGAAACATAAAGAATCAATTTTAAGGAACTATAAATGTTGCCATTCTTATTAAAGTAATTTCAGTAATATGTACAGACTTCTTTACATATGCGGAAAACAGATAATTACGATAGTTAATAAGAAAAATAATTATAAAAAAGTCACATTTCTCTGAATAAGTCTGGGTAAATATAGTAATTAAATTAAATTTTAATTTTTAAAAGGCTGAATTTTGGTTCTTTATACGTATATCAGCTTCCAAATTAAATTATAGGATTTTGTGTTTTTGATTTATAATTTGTATTTTTTTATTAAATATTTTTATTAAATATATAATATTTTATTAAATATATTTTTTATTAATATTTTGATTATATATATTTTTATTAAATAATATTTTTATACCTGGTGTTCTTTCAAAAACTGGAGAATTCATGTATCATAATTTGTTATTGGCTTTTGACAAACTTTTTTTCATTCTGACAGCTAATATATCTTTAATATCAATTTCACAGCTTGCCATGATTGACTATTTTGAAAATTTTATTCTAATTGCTAAATTTAAAATAAGTATATGTGATCACTCTTCATCTTTTCACAAGATTCTGCATAAAAAATGAGAAGAAAAAAAAAGGAGAATGACTTGTTATTCAAAACAAAAATTTTAGTTCCGAGGTGTAAATCGAGTTTAAATCTCATATATGAGAATATTTGTTTAACGAAAATTTTAGCATTTTATGTTATTTCTATAAAATGTTGTGCTCCGAAAGAAAAACGCAAACATTTTTCTCTAGTTCTCTTTCCTTCATTGTAATTTTGGAAAATAAATCTAAGAATCGAAAACCCAATTACACATTTTCTTCCAGTTTGGAAAGATTCCAATTAAATGATAACTAGGATATTTCTTGCAAAATTTTCATCCAACCTGTAATAATTTTCAATACTATACTAACTTTATTTCATATATCAGACCTATAGATTCATACATTTCAAGACGAACTAAATAAATGAAGAAATAAAAACTGTTTATATAAAGCTTTCGAGCAAGGAAAAGAAACATTTTTTTCATGCAAATGCTTTTCCTAAACTCAATAATTTTAGCAACGTGTTCTATTCATACATAAGGGATTTTTCCTTATATAAACAAATGAATGGATAATATCATATTTCACTAAAAATAATATTTTGAAACTTTGTGGAAATTTCAAATTTTTTTGTCATTGACTTTTTGAAAATTTAATTTCAAAAATTTTAGATTCAATGTTAGATTTTTGAAAACTATGGTTTTAATTGAAATAGTTTTCAATGCCTTGCCAAACAGAATTTGAAGCATATTATTTTTCTATTGGCTTGGGAATCTGAGTTGAACTGAATATAACTTTTCACTAAATTTATAAAATTAGATTTTAAAAGTGGCTTTAAAATCTAATTTTACAAAACTCCCATGAAAAATTAACTCCATGTTACTATAAAACTCCCATGAAGATTTAACTCCATGTTACTATAAAACTACCATAAAAATTTTAAATTTTATTTGCATCTATTTCTAAAATTAATATCAAAATTTCTACAAAAGAAACTATTTATGATATACCTAATATTTGAAAAATATTTTTCCCACCAATAAATTTAAATTGCAAATACAGAAAATAAAATTTAAATGTAATGTAATAAATTTTAAAAATGTAATTAAGTACTTTTTAAAAATTTTTAATTTGAAATGAATGAAATGGAGTTATATTAGAAGGTGACAAAAAGTTTTATTAATCTTTACTAGATGGCAGCACAATCATTCTTCGCATAATGTTGTAAATAATGATTTCACATAGCATTTCAAAACAATTTCAATTTGTTCACTGTTTCCTCACTAGATGGTGACAAAAGAGCTTATCAACGTTTTCTCCTGGCGAATGAAAGGGTAAAGAATTAATGTGCAACTTGTAGAGTGATAGTCGACGGATTACAAAAGAGATGTAAAGAAAATATTTCTAGGGAAAGTCTATTTAGTAAAAAAGTTTTTTTTTTCCTAATTCAAAAATTTTTGAATAAAAAAACATTTCTAAATACTCTTATTCGTTTTAAATATATTTTGAAAGTAAAGCATTATTTTTGAAATGACGGTTTTTCACGTTTTTAACTCCCTAAAATTTTTAATGTATTAAGAAAGGAAAAAACAAAACAAAAACAGTTCGATTGCCTAATATTAGCCCCACTAAACCATAGTTAATCGAGTGTCTTATATTAGAGGTTACGTAACATATATAAATATAATTGCCATTCGATAGAATATAGTTTTGGTAGAATATAGCTTTCATTTATGTGTCATTTAAAAAAATGGAATGGAATCCAAGCAATGAAAAACTTTAAAATTTAATAAGCAGTGTAATAAAGCTGATCTCAACTTTCATTTTTTTAAATACTGAGGCAAAATTTAAATTTACCATTCTTTGCCGTATACTATGGTTCTAAAACTTAAAAAATCGAATTCAAATTTATTTCTGTGATTAAATATTTTATTGAATTAATGCATTGAGTATGCTCAGTAATATTAAAAAATTAACAGAAAATGTATGCTGTAAACATAGAAAAAAAGGATGAAAAGTTAATTAATTCTTAGGATTTCAAATGCCCATCTTTTTAAAAAAAGAGATCAATTTTTGAAATTTTTCACTTTATTTTATAATTCTGAATGAAACACATTAATGCAATCAAAAATAACTAGAAAGGAAACTGCTGTAATTGTTATATATATATTTTTTAGTTCTCGATATATGAGCTCCTTATGTGCCAACTCGTATAGCACAAGTCTTGCAGATATTCAGTTCACAAATGATAGAATAAATTTCAAATACAAAGGCACAAATGCAGAGAAAAAAAGGAGGAAACAAGTAAATACACAAATAAAAATAAAAATAAAACAAAACTGATCACATACTATCAGAAACGTAAAGTATATGGGATAAAACAATTGAAGAAGTATGATAATTAAAAAATATTCAAAACACAAATGCAAAAGTATATATGGAAATATATGTAGCTAAAGACATTGAAATATAGTTTAAATAGTACGGGGGGAAATACTGTTAGTAAATGTACAAAAGGAAATGAAAGATGATTTACTCTGTGCAAAGGCGGATAAATGTAGAGGCCAAGCTATGTTATTCTTTAGAAGGCAATTCCTGAGTTTACGTCCTTTTGGAATAAACTTGGTACATTCAAATATCAAATGCTTGGCATCGTGGCTGCACCACTGTGGTACGAACATCTCTCAGTAGGCAACAAATTGAATCGTTTTAAAAAAGCTTTAAAGTTTCCATGGCCAGGCAAAAACTGGATAAGCTCAAAATTCGACTCAAAGTAGTTAACCTTTAGGCTTCACTGTACGGATGGAAAAAAATCCTTAGTGAGCTGCTCATTAGTCGATGCTTGATGTTAAGTATTCCATTCAGATATAACCTTATCTTTAAATACATTTTTAAATAAGGTTTCGCAATGCTCATAGGAATGAAATTAACTAGTTTTATAGCTTCTTTGGCAAGCCAGTAGACATGCTCATTACCATAGATTCCCGTATGACCTCTAACAAATGAAAAGAAAACTTGCACACCTCTGCCTCTAAAAAAACTCAGATTGGATTGTGTTTTAACGATTATTTTGTTTAGGGAATCGATGTTATTTAAGGCATGTAAAAATGAAAGGGAATCGCTGCAACTTAAGAACTTAGATGAAAGGTTTCTATTGCCACAAATTCAGGTTTGTTGAGACCTATTAATCGAAAAATACAGATTGCTGAAGACACAAAATGATAATAATGTTTGCAGTTGTTAGGAGAAAAGCATCTACACTGACAATATTTAAACGATTCTCAGTCGTGTTTAAGTAAGATGAATACATTTCAAATTTGGAAATGTCGATTCAAATCTTTTCCCCATTATTGCAGAAAATTACAAGATCCTTAAAGTGCAGCTGTCGTACTGCTGAGAAGCTGGATTCAAATAGCACAAATGAATTGCTCAGTTTTAAATAATCCGATTTTAGTTTGAGTTTTAAATATTCGCTATTAGATTAATATAAAATTGTTTATAACAGCCATAACAGCTAAGCAGATAATTTAATGTGGATATAATTCAGCATTTGAACATTTTAAATCTAGCAGATGCGTGAAAGGCTTAAATGCTGGAATACCTTTAACGCTACGTTTTAACTCTTTTTCTGTCCTCTACTTTCCACGAAAATGCCTGATTTTTCTCTGTTTTTCACCGGGTGATAACAAACATAAATAAAAAGTCAAACAAGTAAACATTTATAAAGTGTTCTAAACGTTTAAAAATTTTAAAATAGAAGAACATTTGAAGCACATTAGGCCAACCCTTCAGAAGTTTCACTAAAACTCACTAAACGCGTTTTGGATGACAAAGAGTTTAATATGTGTTGCATTTTATACGATAATTTTTTCAGCTGAATTAAAAAGTTTAGCAATTTCAAAATAATCTGTTTGTGATAAAACGTAATGATTAATAGTAAATGAAATTTAGGACTCATTTGGAATAATGTCCAGTTTGAAGAATCAGCATGAATTATTATAGGACGAGTCTCACAGTTTAAAACGGTTTAACGTTCGAATTTATACAACAGTGTTTAGTATTCTAACTGGTTTAACGTCTATCAATCTGAAGTACACGATTACATATTGGTAACGAAACAATTTAAAAATCAAAATAACAAAAAATTGTTTTCCATTCTTATTTTTAATTTTCTCTTTCTCAGAACTCGAGCACTTTTTTTCATTACATTCTGTCTTTTCGTCGTTCCTTTTCGAAGCTGTGAAGCGACCATTTTTGCTTTTTCATGGTCTGCGTAGCATGGTGATTGTCATTTAGCTGAGTTTTGTTGTTGATTAATGACTTTCCTTCTTCTAACTTTTTCCTTTTCAGATATATTTTCTCCAGCTGAAAATGGTGTAAATATCTAAATGACGTAAATTAACCCTTTGTCAGTAATTATGCGCTTTCGTACCCACGCTCATAGGAAAAAAAATCAATATCTTTTTGTACTAAGAGTTTTTATGGTAGGGCGTTTTTTTTAAAACATATCTCCCTGAAATAACTTAAATAGAATACAGAAATTTCTTGGAAAAATTCATTGTGTTATTGATACTAATGCAATTAAATTGTTTTCAGATTTTGATAGGTTAAAGATTTTTCCTTCGAATAATAATGTGTAAAAAGTTGATATAAAGTGTTTATTTCTAGAAAGACTCCTTAGTTAATTAGATATTTTTAGCTTACTCAAGAATTTAGATTGATTACTATTAATCGATTATTAGTAAAAATCACTTTGAGCGTAATCTATATATGCAATAAATTCCATTTACCGGCTATTTAACTAATTACTTTCTATCCATTTTAATTCCCTTTAATTTCTGAACTTCTTGTGGCATCGATTTTTCTACGCTTCTGATATCTTATTTTCTCTTACTTTAAATGGTCCATGTGAATTTTCAGTGTCACGAGAATGTCCTTTAACTAAAATAATTGCTAGCTGTGCTGAACATAGGGACAATTCTTTTTTGAAATTATATAAAGCCTTTTTTAAAGCATTCTAACTAAATTTTTATCATTTTATTTTATTATTAGTTGAGAAGATCCCGTACATGCTTCTCTATAATGTTAAGGTAATAGATTACTGAGATTGAAATTCGAAAATAAAATACAGGACAGATTTCAATAATAACAAAATTATTTCCAATTAAAATTACCTAAGATTTTTCAAGTGTGATCGATTCAGATAACCTTAAAATATATTTCAGATATCGGAATAGACAGGTATCCTTAAAACTGTTTTCCTTTGTAAGGCAGAAATAGTAATCTATATACAAAGCCAACTGAAATCAAATGAAAAAATTTCTAACTAAGAAGTTTAAAAAATATTAATTATCATGTACTGGTTCCATAGCCTATTAGTAGCATTGTGACATAGGTTTTGATAATAGTTAGGTGCAATGTTCTAGATTTTTCAAATTTACATGGTGGTTTTTCACTCTTTATCCGTTTAAATTTGTAAGTAAACAGATATCATGATATCCGTTTACTTGCAAGTTAAACGGACGGCGTGGCAATTACTAGCCGTAATATTGAAGACACAGCGCTTAAAAAGCGAAATTTTATCTGTGTTTTCAGTAAATTTACTCAACTACGGATGAATAACGTATTTTCTCTTTGAAAGTATCAGAAAAAATATTCCGCCGAAACATTATTTGTAATATGTTTGGTTTAATAATCAAACTTTCAGAATCACGGCATGAATTGACTTAGCGATGGTGCATTTTTTAAGTAATAAATGGCGCCAGATGGAATATTTGTAAAAAGAAGGAAGATTGCGTGTTTATCTGAAATTATATGTTTTCTCATATATGGCTGTGTCACTAGTATTATTAAACTTTCCTCTTTTTCTGAAAAATATTGTTGCAAATCACAATAAATAATTGCATGTCATTGAAGAATATATTCACTAAATTAAAAATGCCTCACTGGGAATTATTTCGCCATTAAACAATATTATATTAAACGGACGCCGTGACAATTACTAGCCTTAATATTAAAGACACAGCGCAGATTGTATTTATATTAAAGACACAGATTGTATTAAATATAACATCTTTGGTGGTATTTTATTACTTATGGACTCTCAAGTTCTGTCATGCAGCTAATACACTAGAGGCCATTGATACAAATTGCAACGTATATCAGGTTTAATTATGTTAACGTCCCGTTTCAAAGACACATTAGGGCTATTTTGGGATGGACCTCGTCATTTTGAACTGCGGTCAGTTGATGAGGACGACTCCTTTAGCTAACACCCCCCTCTCCAAGCTTCCACACCACACAAGGGGGAGGACACTTGACCTCAACGCATTTAATGTACCCTAGAACAGCTTGCACGCAGGTTCTTCTGTGGGATCTTTTTCGAGCCTGAAACTCTCTTGTTCCGAAGCCGGGATCTTACCACCAAGCTTCCGCGATCCCTATTGTTATTCCAGGAACATTATCATGATACATTCCGAAATTAATTCCTCCAAAGCTGAATATATGCATTTAATAATATTATCTGTCAGTTTACTCACATAAATCATTTTATTATGATAATTATTAAAATAATTGTCATCAAATTGGATTATTAAGAAAACCTGAGAATTGTAGAACTATTAAAATGTATCATTTCCTTTCAGTGAAAGGAGAAGTAGAAAAGAAACTACGATTCTAAAAGGGTCTAAAAGACAATGGAATATATTTAAGACTACAAGGAAACGCTTAGAGCAAACATGTTTAAAAATCACAAAAGCAGATCTAAAACAAATTCAAGAGCAAATACAATTAATTAGTGATTCACAAACTTCACTCATTGATGCGAATGTATAAATAATCCTGAAATATAAATAGCATGGTTCAGATTCAACAAATAAGCTACACTATTTTTATACTAGTTTCATTCATGTACACTGCGTGAAAAAAGTTGAAGAAAAGTCATTTTTTTGTACATTTCGCTTTGATTTTACTGCTTTTTATCTAATTTTTTAAAGAGGTGGTTTTGTCAATGTTTTAATCTAAGTTAGGTGAGAAAATTTTTGCTACCTCTATTTAAGGTTGAGAATTCAATACTTAGCAACTTTTGATGTGTGAAAAAAGTAGAAGAACACATCCGAAAAATTGATGTTGAAGCTGTTGGAAACCATTAAGGTTGGTGTACTCTTTTACTTTTAATAACTTTTTGTCAAAAATAAAGAATTTAGTTAGAAATTCATAGTTTTTATTGGTTTCAGAATGCCCAGAGGAAAATCCTTAAGTGAGTTTCAGAAGGACCAAATAGTTACCAATAAAAATGAAGGAAAAAGTGTAAGAGTTTACTGTTTCTTAATACTGTTTCGAACTTTATAAGAAACCCTGAGTGACAGAAGAAAAAAGAAGACGGGAAGGCCAAAAAAAAAAAAAAACTTACACAACATGATCATAGAAAAATCATTCGGGAATTCAAAAATGCAGGTGGAAGTGTCAACATGGCTCAATGCCTACCAGGGATTACACATGTATCCGAAATGTATCTTGAACTATATAAAAAGCTCAAAAACGTTCATCTTCAAAAAACGGAAGCACCATCCGAAGTGGAATGAAGGACACATTAAGCACCGACAGCAGTGGACTGAGGATTACTGGAACTCTGAATGGACCTAAGTTCAATTTTCCTATGAGAAAAAGCTCAATTTGGATGGTCCAGACGGTTATCAGTATTATTGGCACCATCTTGGTAATGAAGAATTCTATTCTACTCAACAAATGGGAAGAGGAGGTCTAATGGTTTCGTTAACAGTTGGTTATGGAGGTAGAATAAATATAGTATTTCTAAATGGTAGACAGAACCATCCAGACTCTAAACTCAAATCTTCTTTCATATGGCCCTGAGTTAGGAGGAGGCTATTGGGTTTTCCAACAAGACGGAGCTTCAATTCAGGCAGTAAATGGTGTTAAAAATTGTTTTGCAGCAAAGTTGGTATTTTACAATGGCCTACCAAAAGTCCCGATCTCAACATTGTATAGAACTTATGGTCAATGATTGTACGTCGCGTTTACGAGGGAGGAAACAGTTTGAATATGTAGCTGAACTGCAGAAATCATTAGAATGTGTATGGCACAAATTTTGCCAAACAGAAAGGCAATTTTTATATAGTTCAATGCCCATCAGAATTTTTGAAGTAATTCGAGCCAATGGAAGAAGTCCATATTAATTAATATAGTACACCCATTTTTTTTAGAAGTGTCCTTCTACTTTTTTCACAGATTATGACATCGTCAAAACTGATTTTTTAAATTAAGTGTACTTTTTAAAAAAATGTTTCCTATTTCATTTTATATAGATACAGGTATCTGCTTGTAAAAATTGTGTATGTAAAATAATTATTTAAAAAATGCTGTATTTTTCATTTATTTAAAATAATCTATTGTCCTTCTACTTTTTTCACGCAGTGTATAAGCCTGCAAATATTTTTAAGAAACTGAGAGTTTTATTTAAAATATATTTCTTCTTATGTCATTACACTGATTTATCCTGTTTTAAAATGCACACCACCTAGATGCAAATACGACAAAATTCGACAGTATCTTAAAATCAGAGCAAAAAATATAAATTTAATGGCTAAAAAGAAATCAAATTTGTCTTTTACTAACTCCAATACCATCAATATTTTACCAGTTTTTAAATCAATGCTTATTTAAAGTGATTATTACTTAAAGAGGAAAGACGTGTACACCGATATTACGTAAATGTTGACTATTGCTATACGTTGAGTCTTTTTCAGAATGTAAAGGAGTGGAGAAATAAAAGGGATTTTCATTCTATTTTTGAACCAATAACTTATTACTCAATCTATAGATTTAATTATATATTAATTTTTAAAAATTGATTTATATGACGAAGGGAATATTTTTTTTTTTATTATTGCATCCCAGAGCTGCATATTTGAAAAAAAATCATCAAATCACATTCTTTTAAAGGTTATGTTTCTGTTAATCATGCTCATCATCATACGTTTGGCATTCATTTTGAACATACAATTACCACTCTTTTGTATCCAAAACAGAAGGAATTATAATTCTTTTATTCAACAGTTTTTAACGATCCAATCATCTGCATGGAGAAAATTAATCTGTTGAACGGCAATCGTTTAAATGCCCTAAAAACGTCTAAAACAATGACGTTCAAAGATTCATAGCAATATTCAATTATAATAGTGAAATAAATATATTTATTTAAGTAAAAAAACTAATGAAGCGAAATTGTTTTTCAAAATGTGATAAATATATTAAGAGATTGGTGAAGAATTAATTTTTTAACTTTTTAGTAAAGCATTTACTGTTTAAAATATAAAACATTACATCATTGAAACTGTTTTTTACATCTCATATTATTTTTTAATATTTAATGTTCAGAAACTAGGTATCTAGTCACGATTAGAATAGACAGATGTTAAGCTAAATTATTGCCTCTCACACTATGCATTACTGCTAAATTAGAATAATTAATATAAACATAAAAGTTTTAATAACAACAAAATTTTATTTGAAAAAAATATTTTATGATTCAACAAGTTCCTCTTTTAAAAATTATAATTCAAAATTATATTTTGATTGCAATGTAGTTAATACCTAGGTTCAAGGAAATTTATTTAAATTTAATTATATCTGTCTTCAAGGAAAAACCGTCTCTATATTTTTAGAAAACTGAATGTCATACAAGAAAACCACTAACTGTTTTTTATAAAACTAATTACATTTTGGTGAAATTATTAAATAAGATCACTTCCTGTTTAAATGAAAAGGAAAGTTATACAAAAGTTTTTCTTTACGAGTTATAAAAAAGGACATATTTTATAATTTTCCTTTTTTCGCTACCGTTTATTTTTCGTTATAAATCCTATGTATCGTTAGTATGAATGCCTATAAGAAAAAAAAAATTGACCAATAGAAAAGTTGAACTATTTCACTAGAATTTTTGACTTTGAAGTCAAAAATTATAATAAGTTTTCAATTTCAATTCCTAAATTACAAATAATATTTCTATTTACTGATCATTCTGTTACTAACTTCTAATTATAAAGTTGATAAGGAAATTTATATTTTACTGGCAACAAATTAGGTGATAGTTAACATGAAAAATCTAACTATATTTTAATAGTGTTTTGTTTTATAAATTAAATTTGGCACTAGTTAACAAAGAATTAAGAAAATAAAAACTTTTATTAATTGAAATTAGATTGGAATATTTTTGAAATAATATTAATTCCGAAAATAATTTGAAAGAAAATTAATAATTGAGCAATTATTTAAACTAACTGAATTATTTTAACTGATTAAAATTCTTTAACTTACCCTTATCAAACTTTTCTTTAGATTAAAATTCATCTATTTGGAGTGAAATTTAGTTTGGAAATTTAAGTTTTATAACCATATTTCTGCTCAATTCATTAAAAAAAATTAATAATTTTATTTAAATATTAAAAGATTATTCAATGAGTAATGAGATTTTTTTTAACTTTTATGACGACATTTATTAATATCACAATGTCTTCGAATTATATATGTATCGATAAAAAATGTGTTTTATCGATGATAACAAATACTATACATCAAATTTCTTTCATTTAGCTCATTGCTGTTTAAATATGTACTACAAATTCCGAAAATAATATTTTTTTTGTTGTTCTCAGATAAATCTAATGAAATGGAACTCTCCAAAATTTCGAAGTCATATATTTTAATATTGCAATAGACTCTCTTTTTTAGGAAATTACTTTTGAAAAAGCAGCATTTTTCTCATATATTTCAAATATAAATTTGATGATTTAAATATTTGTGACATTTTTGAAGTGACATTTTTTGCAAGCAATAAAATATAATAATATTCACTAATTTTTTTTCTAATATCAATGCATGTATTCTGATAGTATGTGTTAGCTTTACTAAAGTTCTCTAATTCTTGGATTTTTTTTCAACTCAGATTTTTAAAGAGGCCAAATTGTAGGAGCCCGTTTAGCTGGAGCAATTGGGACCGAAACATCCCAACTTTCAGCATTTCAAAAGGTACTGTGTTTTATGTCAAGACAACAAAAAAACAGAGCCGCAACACAAGGTTTGCAAAGCAAAATAGTAGGGAGAAATAGAAGCTCAGTGAAAGATCCCAGCGGGTACTGAAGCGGATTGCAATGTCTAAAATCGACAAACTGTAGCAAAAGTGACTGCAGAGATCAATAGCCTTCTGGATTCTTCAGTGTCTATGATTACAGTTAGATGTATCCTTCATATACAGAGCATTTGTGGCAAAGCAGCAATTCCCAAGCCAGTTGACACAGATGTTAATGGTAAACATCGTCTAAACAGATGCCACATTCACAAAACCTGATCGATTGGCAAATGGAAGAAAGAAATAAGGTCTGGAGAATCGGGTTTCATACTTTTCCTTACAACAAGACAAGTGAAAGTTTTGAGGATACCTGCTCAAACGTATGTTAGTGACTTTCCCCTTCCAACTGCCAAGCATGGAGGTGGATCTGTCATGATATGGGCAATAATGTGATTTTCTGCTGGATCTGTCATGATATGGGCAATAATGTTGTGATTTTCTACTGGATCTATGGTAACACTAAAAGGAAGGATCACTGGGAAGAAGTGTAGAAAAATTTGGCTGACCAAATACATGGTATGATGCAAACCTTGTTTCCTGCAAGATATGGAATGCACCCATCAATGTAGAGAGACTTAACAAGCATGGTTTGATGAATACGAGGATCAAATTAAACATCTGCCTTGGTCCACACAGTCACTCGAACTCAATATGAATTGTTACGATCTATATTAGAGTGTTCAGTATGGAATCGATATCCTCCACTGACATCTCACCCAGAACTATCACAATATCTCCAGAATGTACAATATTCCTCTAAACACTACTCAACCCTTGTCTGAATCTGTTCCTAGGCGAATCCAAGCTAGATACGAGCCACATCATACTAATAAAGAATTCTTTATCAATCTGTTCACCATACATTAATTTGATAACCATCTGTATATCTAACATCGTCTTCCCCATGATCTGGATGTCCTATGTTACAGTCCTGAAATAATAATGATATATTGTAGATATTTTAATGAACAGCCGGTTCCATCATAATATTATCAGTAATATCTTAACTATGCCAATAAATTTAATAACAATTTAGGAAAAAGGCAATATTAACACGATAACACCCACTTCAATAATATAGGAATTCAACAAGCACTGTACGTCATACTTATACTGCTTTACAAGATAAATCATTGGATTTGTATTTACAAAATTTGGACCGTGGTTAATATTTAAATAATTAGTATCATTGAGAATAAGGTTTCACAAGATTTTTATTAGATTTATGCTTAAAATTAATCAAAATCATAAAGCTTTTCATATAATTTTTTAGAATATTAACAAGTTTTGTGCATAAATAATGTTTATACAATTTTTAAATTTAAAAAGAACAGTACAGTAATACCAGTTTTATTCCCAAACAGTAACTTAAAATGGTTGAAAATATTTTTAAAACTATCTTACATCAACATTTTTCTTTGCTTTATTTACTAGGTTTATATTGTCACGAAGATGCAAAGAATAGCAACTCACAGAGTAATATTATATCAAGTTTATTAGCTTGAAGTAATTTGCAGCATGCAGGCGAAGAACTAATCCCACTACTTGGGGAATTCCGAATTTATACCTGTACAGAATACTCAGGAACTATAAAGAAATTTGTAGAACTATAAAGAAGCTTTTAGAACATTAATAAAGGAATAAATATAATAAATTCAAATTAAAGCCAACTTTTAACATAATGCCACTTGGCTGGGACTCGCATACCCGACCTTGTGCTTAGCAAACTCATACTTTATCTTTCAGAAATGCGGACAACTTACAGACATTAATTTTTATGGTAATATTCATGCGCTTGAAATGATATTAAAATATTGCTAATGTACGAGGTTTCACTACTTTTCAGTTAAATTTTAAAACTAAACAAACCTAGATAAATTTTATTATGCTTCAGAATTTCGGATTATACAGTCTACTCTTCATTAATTTCTTGAATACTTTACATCTTATTTGAGACACAAAGGTATATTAAATAAAAGTTTGTTTCTTTATAAAAAATTGTAAAAATATATTTTTGTAGAATGTTTAAGAACAGCCAAGTTTCAAATGATCAAATACTTTGCATGAAATAAAAATTAAAAGTCAAAGCTTTGTTTTTGCCTTAAACTCTGATAAACGAAATAACTAACTTAAAATATAAGATTTAAAGAAAATTTGTTTAAATTTATATCATGTATTATATTAACTTATTCAATATGCAAACATATTTTGTACAATCACAAAGAATATACAATTAATTTAAATACAGTTTTTCGATCTCAAGAATTCATTTTTCTAAATTAAATGTTATACTTTTCAATAAAGATCTTATTCCCTCCCCCCTTCCACTACATAAAATTGTGGATTTGAAGAAAATTCACGAATGCATGCTTCTCATGGCATCGATGAACAATGTTACAAATATACATCTCCGTTGCAAATATAGCAAATTTATTGAATCGACTGTGCGAATTTGTATTTTCGAAGCTCTTTCCAAAATACATAGCAAAAGCAAAATACGGCGCGGAACTATAATTGCTGAAAAAAAGTCATACTGAATTTAATTTGTTTAAACCATTGCATTTATGAGTTACAGAGTTTACAGGCGGGTGGAATTAAGGACAGACAGACAGTCAGTCCTTTCACAGATTTAATTCAAAATATGGTAAGTAATTATATGCCAAAGCAAATTTATATAACAATTGCATGAGCTAAGTAAATATGCCAAATTTATTTACTTGTTTTGTAATTAATGAGCTCTATTAAAATCGAACAACCTGACGGTTTTCTCTAAATGTATTTTATTTAAATTGGCATAAATTATATAAATTTGGATTACAGTCCATATGCCAAATTTCATACTCTCTTCTCAGTTATTTTGATCTAAGACAAACAGATATAATACCAAAACTGTAAGAACTCAAACACTACCGATTCATCAAAATCTGAAGTTCAAATTTTTCGTTGTTATAATATCTTTATACTTAACTTATGAAAAAGCATAAGTAACCTACTGAGATTCAAACAAAAAAAATGAATCTATAAACGGTCCTTTTTCTTCTTTTCTTAATTTTAACAGAAAGACTGTGTCAGTTTTTGGTAAATGATCCATAAGTTATTTTAGTGTAATAACGACTAATTCATAAAATAGACAGGGATGAAATTAATCTTCCAATAGCCTTTTCTGTTAAAAATCATTTCTTTGGTGCCTCAAAAATAAAAAAAATAAATAATTATGGAATATCTTACGTCTTTTAAAAGTTAATTAATTCTTTGGAATTAAAAGAAACTGTGACTAAAAGGAAAAATGAGTTAATATTAATAAAATAAATGTGTTTTTTTTTCTTTTTCGTGATATTTGAATACCCAATTCCAGAAAACCAATAATATAGAGATTTCATTATTTTTCATAAAATATACGCATTCACTTTACATTACCTTCTAAATGGCTAAAAGTATAAATTTTAACAATATTTATTCCAATAAAAAACTTCTTAAATATTTTTAAGATGAATATATTAGAATCCGAAAAAAATAATAATAACATATTTTGCTTAAGGAAAATGATTTTCTCCTACACATTTTTGTTTATTTTCCTTCACAAACCAGGTTAAATTAGCTTTTCAAATAGATTTGTTTACAAATTCAGTTAACATGAGAAATTATTTAAATGTGGGAAAATCCTACGAAAACATACGATGACAGTTAGGAAGACAGCATTATTATAATAGTAAATACAACCTTCATTTCCCTTGAAATAATTTTTTTTATTATCTGCTCCGAATATTAGCATGGAAACATCATTTCTAATCTCATAAGTAAAATCTTGTAAAAAGCGGATTGTCTACACGTTTTGAGACATTAAGCCGAGAAAAAGCTAATCGTCCGAAAAACGACGACACGCGAAATACTTATTGATCATTGGAACCTTTTCCTAATTGTGTTTTGCACTGAAGCGATGAGCCGAAAACCTATGACATTAAATCTGTCGTGTATTGAACCGGCAGAAGGTGATATTCACATGTTTGCTTTTTAATGATTTCTCAACAGAAATTCCATTTTACCATCAAAGTGATATAGTTTCCTTTAGATTATACTGTTGATTAGATTCATCAGTTGTCTCAGGTGAAGTAATTTGGCATTTTTGTTCCTGCAAAATAATTTATAGATCACGGCTTTAAATGCGCTATAGTTATTTTGAAACTAGTTTCTACTTTCTTTTAATAGAAAGTATATACAAAATTCAATATTGCATCCGTTAAAAATGTTCTTTCAGATTTATTGACTTCTTTGATTTTGAAAAATATATATATGTTTTTGGAGTTATTTCTGAGTGCTGGTCAATTCGTTTACATAAGTGTGAATATGATGATTGAAAAATAAAAGTTAGTTAAAAGAAATTTGACATTATTTATTCACATCGAAATTGCAGGGTTTCACAGATATCGAAATAGAAATGATAAAAGACTAATTTATTTGTGGATTTATTTTCATATGCATAAATATAATTTCTGAAAACATTTAGTGTGTTCTCTTCATGCCAAAACTATGTCAAAAGCTGGTAAAGTTTTCAATTTACTGATTGAACTTGAATATTTAATTCTAGTTGGATGCCGAACGTATATAATGTTTTTTTTTGTAGTTCAGATTTCAATCTTCATTTATTTTTTATCCCATCTTAATTTTTTTGATAAAATTTGAAATATATCCAACATTTCATGCATAGCAATTTTACAAATAGAAGTTAGGAGGTATAGATATTTGAATATTTTTTGTATGAATAAAGTGGGCATCTATCAGCCAAAATAATCTATTTTCGTTTAATAGAAAATATGTAGAGTATGTGCTTCAATAAATATTCGAGCCTGCTACCAATCTCGATACTGTAGAATTATAATATTTTGAGCTACATGTGCCTTATTTTCTATCTGCATCTTGCATCAGAAATAATATCACATGATTGTTACTTTTAACAGGGCGTAATTTTTGTATTATAATAATATAGAGATATCATAACAGCCTAAAAACATTATGTTAAAAAAATGATATTCTATATACCGACAGATCCAAAAGTCTGGACGAACTTTAAAAAGGAATAATTCGAAAACAAAAAGGATAAAAAGACGCTGTTTGAACTAAATGGATGAAAAAATAGCCGAGTTTTATGTGGTAATAAAACAAAATTAGTTCTGTTGGGGATCAACAGATGGCGTTATAATTTTTTATTTCACGAAAAGAGGATTTACAAAGGAAAATATGTCGACAACTTTCAAGTCAGCTTAATTAAAGCTAATTAGTTAAATGTTCAATCACTCATAATGTTCATCATTCAGAAGTACAGGTGTGAGACCAATCACTACACTGTTAACAGTATTTAGTAGCATTTCTTGAGTAAAGATAGACACATTTTAGCGGATGGCACCTTTCAGTGCTGCTAGTGATGCCTGTTGGTAGTGGTAAACCTTCAACTTCAAGAATCCCCAACGCTAAAAGACACGGGATGTCAGATCGGGAGATCTTGAAGTCCACGTGTGATCAAAGTATCGACTGATAATGTGATCCTCCCCAAATGTTGAACTTAGCAGGAATTACACAGGCAGGTCAAGTAGTAGGTCATGAAGTAGTGTTCCATCTTGCATAAAGGTGACTGTTGCGTTTGCAGTTCATGAATAATGTTGTTATGTAACATTATTTGCAAATCGCAGACCAGTGACAGATACTGTTTTGAAATCCGTCTGTGCGACTTTCTCGAAAAAAAATTGACCAATTATGAAATCAGCTGTGAAGTCACACCAGACTGTCACTTTAGGTTGTTGCAAGGGTTCCTTCCTCAACAAATGCATGTAGATTTTTGTGGTCCATCCTCCACAATTGTAGGTGTTAACACAGCCATAGAGTGTTAAATGCGTTTCGTCTGTCCAACGCACAGTGTGAAGCCAGTCGTCCTGCTCTTCTATTTTATTAAATAACAAATTCGTAAAATCTTGGCGAGAGTCGAAGTCGGGAGATTTCAGTTTTTGATTATGTTGAAACTTGTAGGGATACATCTTCAGAGTTATTCACATTTCTCTCCAGACCCTTTCGTACAACACTAATGCCTATCTTGAAACCTCTAGCACTGCATTCCCCATGTGCAGAAATCTCCAACATGGATGTCACCGTCTACTCTACTGTTCTGGCAACAGCATCAGGCTGCTGAGGGACGCCCACTGATTGGACTTGACTCCAAAGAAGCTACAGCTTCAAATGTTTTCATCATTTTATTCAATGCAGAAGAAGTTTTAGTCCTTTGCTATCTCACATACCCTTCATGCAGCAATATGCTCGCAATGTTACAAAGGCACTTTCCGAATTCTTATTATAAAGTTTAACTAAGAGTGCTTTGTCAAATATGGGACTGCACTTCGATGCATATTAGCTTCGACTACCATTACCTGTTGCAGTCTCTTTTTTTTATATCATTTGTTACTTTGCATAATCCTACATCAGAAATTCGACAGCGCCATCTGTTGGTCGTCAAAAGGACTATTTTAGTTTCGTTGCCACTCAAAACTTGGTTTCGTTTCCATCCGTTTAGTGCAAATCGCATCTTTTTATCTTTATTCGTTTTGAAATTATTCATTTATAAAGCTCGTCCTAACTTTTGGATCAGCAGGTATACTACAAATTTTCAAATCTTTTTTACTTCAGCAACCATGTATAAAATGTATATTTGTATTAATTTAAATGTGTGTAGTAATGTAGAAACCATACTTCGAATAATGCCATTAATTTCATAATATTTAAAAAATGTATTTCAGTCTTTCAAAATCAAAGGAAGTCAGAAAAAGCGATATTGCAAACAAAAAAATTTAGCAAGTTTTAGCAATTAATACATTTCTTAAATGAGATAACTTTAAATAGGAGACGTATAGCCCCAATAATCAAATCTAGTGTTTCCTTTTAAAACAGAAATGCTGCCAATCTTTATATACAGAAATTGGAAAAATTCATGGCGGAAATTCAAATTATAAAAATTTCAATAATGAAAAATTCATTCTTATAACTAAAAATAATATTTCGTAGTTTATTTCTTAGTTTTAAAGAAGGTATATTCCATTTATTAAAATTTCAGATATTGCATCAAGTTATTACTTTTTATCCTGCTTTCTCTAATTTTTATTAGGTTGACATTTTCTTTTATATTTTAGAATTCACATATAGCGGCCATAATTTCTAGAATAAATCTAATCTAGTTATAAAGTAAAATTTTACAAAAGAAATACAAAATGTATTAAGTGTAGCATGAATAATCAGCATTTATTTTTGTTTTTCTTAAATGAATATTTTCCGCTCTTGTTTATATTTTTATAGCGTAGGAAAGAATAAAACGGGATTTTTAAAAAATTTATGCTCATTTTTAAAAAATTTCTAAAGGATCTCTGATAGTAACCTATATATATATAAATATTTTAATGCGAACATTTTAGATTTCTTTCCATATACAAAAACTGATTTTGTGTTGAAAATCCAATATCTTTTAAAAGTTTAATATTACAAAAAAAATCGTATATGTGTCAGAAAATAAATTTATATTTTAAAAAATAGTTTGAATTTATTTTTGAAAATATAGCCGACGCTTTCGTTTTCAGTGGAACCATTTATTTCAGCATGTGCAGTCGAATATTATAAATATCTCATTTACATATTTCGAATCACAATAAAATTTATGAAATTATTTCAAATCATAGTTTTCACTAGTAATCGCTCTGTTTCATCTGTCATCATAAAATAGAAGATGAATTATTGCTCATACTTTAATTTCATTTTTTAATATTTTTACCCTACGCTGTTTCCACTTAAATGTCTAGCTTCGGCATTTAGGAGTTTCGGCATTTTAATTGATGAGTGATTTTTCTCGAAATCAAAACAAAAATAATGAGTGACAAAGAAACAAAGAACAAAAAAGGGGGAGGGAATGGAGAAGAAAAAAATACCCTGGCTTTTAATTCTGAGTTTATTCATCAGTAATTTTAACATCATTCGCTTTTATATTTTAAATATTATTCAATTTTATAGTATTAATAAATAATTTTCTCTTCCTAAAAATCGTACAAAAGCCGAAATATTTTTTATTAAGTTTATAAATGTTACTTGAAAGAGACTCTGGATTATTTTGCATTAAACCCTTAAAGTGGCATTTTTTAAAAATTAACTACGAAGTACGAATTATTTCGGAGGGAGCATCATTTGATAAAATACAATTAGTTTATTTAATCAATACAGCTAGTTTTATTCAATTTTTAATAAAATTTGAAATTTAATCAAATTATCATAGAAATAAAGGTTGTTTAATTTTATAATTAAATTATAGCTTAAGTTTAAAAATATGTTTCTAGGTTTTTATTTTATAAAATATTTCTGTAGGTTTTATAATTTATTTCATTAAAAAATTATATTCAAATCTTTTGTAGAAGCATTTATATTCAGAATGCAGAAAAGTTCTTTGTAGAGTGAAGAGTTGGAACATGTTTATCTCAAAACCATAAGTAGATCTTTACTTATTTTTTTAATATAGAGTTAAGAACGTTGAACTATATTTATTATCTCTTCTATCCTAATTTCATATTTTATCTTAATTAAGATTTATTATTGCATTATAACTGTAATAAAATAGTGTAGCAGGGACATTAAAAACAATAAATTTGGGACTGACGAAATATGCATCTCATGACATAGGAAATGGTTAAAAGGAGTTTTTGTCGAATCTTATGATGAAATTTTGTTACCATATGAAATAGCTCTGATTATCACACCAGTAATTTCATCATTAAATTTATTAATACCGACCATCTTTTTTGTAGAAGATTCGTTTTTTTTTTCTTTTTCTCGAATTCGCATAGATATCATTGCAATGAATATAATTTTAATAACTTGAGATTTGTAAGAAGCAGTAACAAGCGGAATTCTGAAAATAGGCCTTTTCAACAATGATTTGTTGTAATCTTCATTTGAATAATCCTAATTTTGTTTTTGATATTCAGTCAGAGTTATTCTCATAAACAACAGATGATAATTCTAAAATTATTGAAAATTATCTTCAAATTTCATCATGTAAATAAAATTGTGATAAATTGAGTTTCTAACTTCATTTATTTGATTTATTATTAATAGAGCAATTTCCCTTGATAAATCGTCTATACACTACCACAAATTTCGTTGATAATAGACGGTTGTAATTCTAAAATCACTTAAATGGTCTTTAAATTCCGATTACCACTGTTATCAAACGATATCCGTAACTTTTCCCAATGATAATGCACTCAAATTATAGAAACCGGGAAATACCTTAATATACGCAAGCGGAAAATATTTACCAATAGCGGAAAAAAATATATTCGTTTATAATTCTATGTTCCCACTCCATAATTGTGCCCAAATTTACTTTTACTACTTCCTATATATATCCACTTACTTCAGAAAAATAGTGATTTTTTTATAGTCCGAAATAAACCAAAATGACTCATTCATGGGAAAGTGCAACCGATTAATTTATAATAAAAAACTTCATTCACTACGCGGCTATATCGTAGTAGGAAAAACTGGTCTTTCGTCGATTCTAAATGCAGTCATTTAATGTTTGGAAACAATGGGACCGAAGTTTCCTATTAAAAAGCAAAATGTCACTAAACAGGGATTGGGAGTTTTTTCATTCCACGTCGTAACATGGTGTAGTGTCTCTATGTCTATTGTTTCATTGTTGAAAGAAAAGGATAAAAATAACTCACTTTCACAATTTTACAGTGATTTGGTTTCTTCTTTCTTTTGATTTTAAATTATCTGTCAACGTTCAGGTAAAAAGGAAATGTTACATATTGCATTTTTTTATACAGCTGAAATGTTTAAATTTGTATTTTGAATGAAAAAGAAATTCGAGCTAATTTTAGAATTTAATTGATTTAAGAGGAATTGAAAGTTAATTAAATTTAATAATAAATAATAATTATAAAATGGTTCATTACTTCTATCAGATTTTCATTTCAAAATGTATCGTATCTCATGAAAATAAAGTATGTTTTGTGATTTGCTCATCCAGTTTTATCTAGTTAACTAGATGAGCAAATCCAGTTAATTAATTTGCTCATCGAGTCAATTAATTATTGTTATTAATTCTTATAAAATAACAGTTTGAACATAAAATGTTTATGAAAAAGTTACCTAAAGTTGAAAAAAAAAAGAAACCGAAAATATATCAAATATGTTTCATAAAATGTAATATAATATTAAATATAATGTCTATTCTAAAACCTAATAATGCAATTCAAGGACATAGTCTGTCAAAAAAATTTACAGTTTTTCAATGTTTAATAATTTGGATTGTGAAAATCTAACCTTGAATATTTTAAACGAAATCCTAAAAATCACAAGTTTCCAAATAAAAGATTTTTCTATAAATAATTAGAATTTTTTATAGATATTTTTATGTTTATCAGAGAAAAAATATTATTCTATGGATTATAATATTTTTATGAGATTAAAAAAATATTATTCTACCGAATATACAAATAGAGATGCGGTAAAAGGATAATGGCATTACATGAATTAATAAACATGTTTTGGATTTACCTAGACCAATCAGTTTTATATAACATAAATATTGATTATGCTTTATTTCAGTATTTATAAAAGTGAAGTGATTTCACAAAGATTTTAATACATTCCTTCAAATCTTAATTATGATACAAGTGTGTAAAAATGAAATATTTCTTAAATTGACTAGTTAATTAAATTGAGAAAAAGAATTAAAATTGTTACGTTGCCACTTTCAAAATAGAATTTTGAAGAAAAAAAAATAGTAGCCAATAGCTACACCTGATCTAGAGTCTTTAACGCTGCTTTGAAACGTGCACCGAATTAGTCAAATAATAGGTGCTAATTAACACAAGCACTACGTCGACATTAATGATTACAAACAGATGTGAATTCACTGAACTTTGTCTGTAACAACACTGGCTCTTACCAAGTAGAGTTAAAGAGACAAAAATTATGCTGTTGTCACTTATGGCACTTCACAAGTGAGCGGATAGGAATTGGGAGCGATTGAAGAAGAAATGATGAAATACGGAAATCAAAATTATTAGGTTGTTCGGAAAGTAATTTCGTTTTTTCCTGACAAAGGATTTAATTGCATTTTTCGCACACAATTTCATACTTAAACCGCAAAATCCTTTTATGTTTTAAGAGCTGATATAGCAAGGCTTGAGTGTGAAAAAGTGCAGCTGATTCTTCGCTGCAGTGTTTGGATGGTGCCCTTTTAAATATGGAGAGCAATAAACAGCATTTTCGTCATTTTTTTCTTTTTTGCTATAAAAGGTAAAAATGCTGTTCAAGCCAGAAATAAATTAGCCAATATGTGTGGAGAAGATGTGTTAACAGTACATCAGTACCAGAACTGATTTGCGAAATTGTTCCTTCAAATGAGGAGGCCAAAAACCACCTCGATCAGTTTTTTTATAGCAAAGACCAAAACTTTTATGAGCGTGTAATCATGTTACTACCAAAAGGTATTAGACCAGAATGGCAAAAGGTATTAGACCAGAATGGCAATTTTATAATTTAATAAATAATCTATTCATTAAACGAAAATTTCTTTTCATTTTGACACAAAAATACGAAATGAGTTTCCGAACGACCCAATATAATGTATCATAAGAAGTGTAAATTTTTTTCAAGCCATCATATTTTTTTTATTTATTCCAGTAGGCTAATTAAATTCATTACAAATGGAAAAATTCTGTTGAACAAAACCTTACTTTTTAATTACACATATGTTAATTAGAGCTTCGTTTTGAAATTATATGTGGGTTATTTCTAGAAAGAATTTGGTAATCTCAAACTGTGGCCCCCGAATAAACAACCTACATTAACTGATGAACGTATGTTAGATTAAGGTTCCGAAGACATGATTCTACCACTATTCGATTCGAGGAGCTAACATTATATTTTAATTGAATTAATGATTTCATTTTTTTTTATTTCACTATTTTTTGTTAAATTTTATACAAATCGCCTTCTACTATTAAATCTTCTCCTATTATACTAATAATATTAATTTAATCATATCAATCACAGTTAATGAATTGCATCATATCATATCAAATTAAAATTTTCTTTTAAATTAAATGAGCACAATAACTATTGATTAATTTGGTATGCAGCCGAATTGGCGAGTAAAATTGCCGCATTGATATCGGGCTCTCTATGATATTTAAAAAACCGGAGAGCGGTGAAATAAGCGTCAATTAAATGATGAATCCAAAGAATAATATGCCTTTATATTAAAGTCTATGACCTTTAAAATCAATTTCTTGAAAGTTTATGATGAAAAATTTAGTTTTAAAAAATTAAAAATTAAACAAAGATTTTTCTGGTCTGTAGGACATAATTGCTGAAAATATTATTGGATAGATATAAACTTTATATCACCCTAAAATTAATTTTTTTTATGATAGAATTTTTATCCACCTTTCCTCAAAATTTCAACACATATTTATGCATAATTTGCAGTATTTTCCAAAATTGCCATCAAATTTGTATATTTCCATTGCTTATGTACCTATATCTATTGGGTTGTTCGGAAAGTCATTTCGTATTTTTTTGTCAAAATGAAAAGAAATTTTCGTTTAATGAATAAATTATTTATTAAATTATAAAATTGTCATTCTGGTCTAATACCTTTTGCCATTCTGGTCTAATACCTTTTGGTAGTAACATGATTACACGCTCATAAAAGTTTTGGTCTTTGCTGTAAAAAAAACTGATCGAGGTGGTTTTTGGCCTCCTCATTTGAAGGAAAAATTTTGCAAATCAGTTCTGGTACTGATGTACTGTTAACACATCTTCTCAACACATATTGGCTAATTTATTTCTGGCTTGAACAGCATTTTTACCTTTTATAGCAAAAAAGAAAAAAATGACGAAAATGCTGTTTATTGCTCTCCATATTTAAAAGGGCACCATCCAAAAACTACTGCGAAGAATCAGCTGCACTTTTTCACACTCAAGCCTTGCTATATCAGCTCTTAAAACATAAAATGATTTTGCGGTTTAAGTATGAAATTGGGTGCGAAAAATGCAATTAAATCCTTTGTCAGGAAAAAACGAAATTATTTTCCGAACAACCTAATAGTATCTTCAAGGATTATGCACGCTAATCTATTTTTTTTTTAATTTCAATAAGCATGTTGTTGGACTTAAAATGTATAAAGCTAATTTATGGACTGAAAACAATAATTAAATGTATATATTGCATCATGAATAAATTTTTTTTGGACTGACGGACTGTTGGTGTGATCAATATGCAATTAGACATGAATATAATTGACTCTTTAAAATACGTTTGTATAAATAACGAACCGATTTGCAAAGCTAAAATCAGTGCACAATGTAAATATCCATCTAAATTTGAAATTAAAAATTACTTAAGTGAGAAAAAAAATGAATATGAAATTATCAATATGAAACTAAGTTCAAATTATATACAATCATTGTTTATAATGAATGCGACCAGTATTCAACAATTGCATTGCTCATTATGAGCATCAAAACAGATTACGCTCTTGTTAATATGTATAATACTAGCTGGTATCCGGCACGTTGCTGCCGTAAAAGAAATAATTTTGGAAATATCGTTTAAAATTAAAAATAGCTGTTTTGTTTAATTAGGAATGATACAAAAAATATTTATTTTCGTATGAGAAATGAATACATTCATTGAAATTGAATGATGTATAAAGGGGAAGTGTAAATAATATTTATTTTATTCTTTTTTAATTTATTTCTCAAGTTTGAGGCTTTAGGGTAGGCAATAAGTTTTGCTTTCCTGTCTTCAGCAGACTGTCTTCTTGACTGGCCGACTCGTAGCATCCAGCATACAACTGGTTATGTGAAAAACTTGGATTGTTTTAGAATCAGTCCGCATTTTTGAAGTGACCCCCCTTGCGATTTGTTAATGGTCATCGAGAATGCAAATCGAATGCCGAACTGCAATCGTTTGAAATTAAAAGGAATGTTGGGAGGAATATTGGCTTTTTGATTCTGATACTCTCGATCAGGTAGCATGCAAACGTTGTCGTTCGGTTCTTACTGCATATTGATCTTCAGATTCAGAAACACATGAATTTGCAATTTGTAAACGATCTGCTTAATTGATCTCTTGTCGTTCCTCGTTTGTTTATGAAACTCGACTTGGCTAATTTTTAGATGTTGCGCAGTTATATCTATTAAGATACGAATGTTAGGGACCATATTTTTTTGCCGAAGCAATCAACACGATATACAATTATATAATCGAAATATCATTTGTAGATGCACTTAATAAAAAGCAAAATTACTGTTTGCACTGGAAAATTCCCATTATATGGTATAATTTACCTTGAGAGGCATAGATAGAAATTTTATTTTGTATCTGTGATATCAACTCTGAATAATATGTGCGGTTTACTGCAAACAAAATATTGTGCACGCTGAATGATAGCTACATGTGTAGAAGACTATTCATTAATGAAAGGGGGGGGGGGAAATTGGATTTTTCACAATGTATTTCATTTCTCTCATATTGACTGGCCTCAATCAATAATTTTATTTTGTTTGATATATGTGCGATTAATTCAGATAGGATGTTCTGTTTACCTTTTGAAAGTATCAAATATGAAATATAATCTTCTTGGAAGTGCGAGCAATAGGTTTTACCAAGTTTTCCTCACAAGCGTTTGAATAGTACCTCATAGATCATAAAATATGAACTAACAATTTTTTCTATATAGATATAATAACCGTATTCAGCCTATTACTTCATGCAAGTGCAAGTAAGGAGTTGACCAAATTGCATAGGAGTTGGATGAATAGTACGACAGTGCATAAAGTACGAAGAAACAACAATTCATTTTTGTATAATAGATTTATGTATTCCATTAGAATTGCAATGCTTGGTATTTTTTGAGAATTGTAAGGGAAGAAACTATTTTTTTTGTATATTTCGTAATTAGTTTAATATTCGATCAGAATTCTCAGGATTAATGTTAGAAAATGTGATTAAAACATTTTCTTTAAAAATTTATTAAGACGGAAAATATACTTGTGCCATACATTTGTTGATATAGTTCAAGTAATAATTTTTTTAAGTTAAAATGATGCAAAAATTTGTGTACAATATTATTTCCGGAAAACACTGTAAAAAAACATTAAAATTTAATTAAATTTTTAATTAAAACTTCAATTTTATAGGTTTGGTTCCTCTAAAACTGACTCCAGTGGCACCTCGTAATTGAGGATGAGATGCTCGCAGCATGGTGGTTGGATCTCACCAACCTGGTGGGCACAATAAAATATAGGGTCTGACTTTCCCATCGATAACTGGACGTACTCCCTACGTGGAGGGTTGTACTATGGCTGGTGATGACCATTAGGATTTATTCACAATTCCCGCTAGTGTTGCTGTAGCGGCGGTCTGGTCATTTAGTTTCTCGTGGTTTATCCGTGCGCTTCGGGTGGTCGGTGATATGACTTCCCCTAAAACTTTCTTGCATGCTCTCTAATAATGTTGTAACCACAGAGAACAACTTACGTAGCATTAACATACAATAGCTACAAAATATAAGCCTCTATCTTGAATTTAGTACCTTTACTGAATGTTTTGTGTGTCCTGGGAGAGTTATTTCTACAATAATATTTTGTTAATAGATACGTGTAAATAGATCTGAAAATATTTTTTATATATTAGATATTGTTGCGTCCCTGTTTTTTCACGGAAAGGGGGTGCAGTAGCTTCTGAGGGTATAGACCCCTGAGCAGCCAGATGGCAGAAGTCCGACTTCTAGCTCACACACACGGCACAACCCTTTTTATGGGGTGCTCGAATTCATTTATACGCTCATTCATCCATCGGCAAATCGGAATTTAGATCCTAATCAGAGACCGTCTCCCTGATTCAGTACCCCCAGAGGTATCGTTTTGTTATGGGAACTTGGAGGACTTTGCAGTCTCGACATATTTAACGTGCCCCAATTGCCATTAGCCAACACGGCGGTCTTTGGCCAAGACGAGGACAGAACCCGCGACCTTTCGGTTACGAGACTGACGCTCTACCAACCAGGCTACCGCGGCCCCTTGTATATTAGATAATTTTACTAAGCCTATAACCATCCTGTAAGTAGTAGTAATAAATATTCAAAGTTTTATTGCAATTGGATTAGCAGCATGGCAGCGCATAAGAGACATACAAACAAGCATTCATCTTTATTTATATAGATTATGAACCTTTTGACAATATTTTCTACATGATCTCTCCAATTGAGGAAATTTATCTTTTTATTATTTATATATTTTCACAGATAAAATTTAGCAGAACCGTTTAAAGTGAATATCGTGTCATTGTTTGGAACATAGTGTTTAAGGCTGACACCACTTGCTAATTAATGTCATTACCATGATATTATTCTATTTATCTGTTATGTCCAGATTAAAAGCCTTGAATTCAAGAATTTCATGACAATTCTCACAAGTCAACAAATTGAAGGAGGAATTTTTATCGATACAATAATCCTCATTATGATCTTTCAAATTCTTCGAAAGCAAGTTATGTATGATATCGTGCATGACACCATACATTTTTAACGCTTCATTTTACCTACATAAAAGTGCATACATCTGAAATGTCCCAGCAAAAAAACAAGAGAAAAGTATGCGTTATGCTTAAAAATTGAAGTTATTAATTGCGACTTATTCCTAATGTTATAAATATGAACTTGAAATATATTACAAAATTTCAGATAGATTTCTGAGATAAATTGAGATGTCGTCCAACACTAATTCTAAAGACATTAAAGAATTTTAAAAAATATAAATTAGAAATCTCTATTATTTTAAATACAATATATTCTGAATAAGTGTTCATATTTTACCTATGCTATATTAAAGGTTTTTTTTATAAATAATTTATTTATCTGGTACACAAAATGCTTTCAAAACAAATTGCTAAATTTATTTCAGATTTCTTACAGGTAGGTATAAGGTTTATTTTTTACTTTTGAAATCCATAGATACCATTTTATTTAGCTAGTATGATTCTTACAAAAAAGACTTTTAATACTTTCTAATTTAGAATCAATATATTCAGTAAAAGTTTGAGGTTTCTTTCTTTCTTCAAACGATAAAACAACTATCATTAGCGATTACCAAAATAACATATCATCAGTCAGTTTCCATATATTTTAAACTGAATTTAAAAAAATTAAGTTCAGGCTGTTCTTCTGAAATGTCTTCAGTATTAAAGAAATTTCAGAAATATTTATTTCAAGAGCTATTATTTATTTCTGAAACTGAAAAAAATATTTTTTTCTGGAAAAGTTTTAATTTAATTAAAAGACGATATTTATCAAAAACTCAGATTTGTTTGATAAATGCCTTTAAAAGAATTTCAATTCTGTATTCTTAAAGTTCAGTCACATATCATTTATGAATGCGGAGCAAATAAAAAATCTCAAAATAATTTGTAAATATGACTCTTAGTCCATTCAAAATGAAGTACTAGTTCGAAATGCATATTAATAATGAACAAAGTTTAAATAATGTTCTTATTTTTCATTATTATAAATAATTTATTAAGAATAAAATAATTCAGCAATAATTTGAATACATACTTTAGATCATTTTATATAATTATATTGCCATCATTCATTTTCGAATCTATGAAAAACTGAAAAAGGAAAAGGAAATAAAAAAGAGAAAGGAAAGAGCCCAGTTGTATATAATTATAAGCTTAATTCTATGTTTACCATGCTACATCCTAAAATTCCTTTTTTTCATAAAAAATATCTAATTTATATAAAGAGAATAGAATATTACTATTAATGAATTGAAATATTTTGTTTGCCTTGAATACTTTTTGAAATATCCTTCTAAAAATGAAACCTGCATTGTTGTCTACTGCTTAGAGTGAAATATAAAAATTATTTTCTGCCATTGTTTTAAATAATCTTGATTTCGACTTTCATTTTCATTCTATTCATATAATTAGAAAAAAATAATTGAGAGAAAAAAACTAAACTTTAAATATTAAAATTATTGCTAATAATTGTTCTACATTAGACTTAAATGCGATGAAAATGTAAATTTTTTTTTAAAAGATACAAAAATATATTGGATAGAGAGCTTATACATTTCAAAACTATTTTGATTTTTTTTACTCCGGTCAGTGATGCCCTAGATTAATTATTTTTTCGTTTTTATAATATGATTCTCCACATTTTTTTTTTGTTATTTCGGTGACAAAAAATTCATTTCTGAAAAGTGAGGAATTTTTTAATTTTTGTAGGTGTATATCTAAATTAATTAAATTGTTGGAACAAGGAGCTTGAGTTAAAGTTAAATAGGGCATGGTAAATCAAATAGTTTTGCACTGTAGACATTTTTTTTGGTGCATTATTACTATAAAAAGCAATCATCTTTATCTTCGAGTAAGGTGATACCCCGCCTCCCTCTTATATTTTGAAATATTTGATTCCACAAAATAAAGAAATACTGTCACATACTTATTTTACTATTATCCAAAAAATGACTTTTTTTCTGGAGACATAATTCACATTTACATCTCCTTGTTTTGGTAGTTCATTCATAATAAGCTGATAATGACGAATCTGAGCTTCATCTAATGCTATTTAAAAGAAGCAACACTTTCTTCGGTATTCGATGAACAAACTTTTTGAAAATGCTATTATGTTTTAGGGTGAACGTTTGCGGTCCCCTTACTACTAAGTTCCTTTATGTGTTAATGTTACCACACATATTTGGCAAAGGAATATTTGATACAAACACGGTCTTATCGATTTCAAGCCCCTTATTTGTCATCAATCACTAGCCACACAATGGACTTAATGGATCACCAATAACTCCTTGTGTTATAACCTTAACTCGGCAGATAGGTCGTATAATCAAATTCATCCTATGGCCATTTTGTAACTAGTCAAAACTATTTGTAAGCAGTTAAATCAAAGCTGCCGTATAATCACTGTACAACTTATAAAGTTTATTTTTGATTTTCTGAACTTTTTTTCAATTTTTTTTATTACCATTTGAAATTCTTTATAATTTATATTTCTATAAATCATTTAAGGCATTAATAGATTAATCACTTTATTTCATTAAGTATACGTAACTGAATAAATATAAATATCAGGCGCATCCTAATGACATGTTTGAATCACATTTACTATGAATCCTTTCAAGAGCTGCAAGCAAATAAAAGTAATTTTTGCACTATTTGATAGCTTCGTATCTTAGCCGGGGCATGGGATTAGTAAACTATCTTCCTAACAAGAGCTGAGATGTCAATACACAAATTCGAATGAAATGAATAGATCGTTTTTTTTTAGATGTGAATTGATTTTTAGATGTGAATTGATAATATTGAAGAAAATAAACTATTTTGGAGTAATTTGTATAAAATCTCAAAGCTCAGACAAGCTTTGATTTCGTCAAAGAATTTTTTTAAAGTTATGGTAAGAAAACTTAGTAATATTGGACATCCTTCCACATACAAACTCTCCTACCATGCATAACTAATAATTATCAAATATGGTGAATTTGTAATAAAATATTCATTAATCTGACTATGATGACAAGATATTAGAAAATGGAGAATGTTGCCATCATTGGACACTATAAAAATAAATGCTACAAAATATTGTATATTAAATTCTTTCATAACTGAATTAAAGAAGAAAATTTTCGATTAAAGTTTCGGAACTCAAAATAAATCGGTAAAAGCATGAGTTGCAGGTAACAACAGGAACATCATAAGAAATGTCCATGATGTTTTAATGATGTTCATGTCCCAGTGAACATCATAAGAAACAAGAAAAGAATGTCAACATACCTTATTAATAATTAAAATACATTATGAATGCTATGGAAATTCAGTTTGCTTCGATTATCATCATACTTTTTCATTTATTGTTTTTTCCACCAAATTTTTGTCTAAGAAATATTTTTCTTTTTAATACACTGATGAAAAGAAGTTATTTATTTATTATTTTTAGGAATAAATTATTACTGTAAGAATTATTTATTTTAAATAAGATTCATTTTTAAATTTTTGACAAATTGTTTGTTAATTAAGCCCATGCATTGTGCAACTGCAATTCAAATATATGGCTCGAACTGAAAAATTCACAGATTAAGATATCCTATTGAAAATAAATCTCAGTTTGAGATACTCGAATTTCAATTGTTTTAATGTCGTCCCAAAGTAACTAACGTTAATTTAAAGCATTTAAAATTATGAAATATTTCAGAAATTATAAAAAAATACAAATATTTTTCATACAATAAAATTTTGTCTGTATTATGACTAGTATTTGAAAAGTCTATTCATTTAGATATTCGAATAAATATCGAATTTCATACAAAGTCTTTTTTTAATAATAAGTAATTGAGTTTTTAATAAATAAAAAGCATATCCTTGGATATAAAATATATCGTTTTTATAAAGTATTCCTAAGAAATATATACTGGATAAGTGACTATAAAAAAATTCAATACTATGATTTAATTTAGGTCTTATGCCATTTAATTTTTCTACCTGCAATTCGAAATTCAAAAAACTTCTTGAATTTTCTGTGTTATCTCAAATTTTTATTCTGAATTGCTAACTTTCTGGTGATACTGCTAAATGTGGCACAAGTAAACTTTAGTTAATAAACTTGTAAATTTCAGAAATATTTTATAAAAAATCTAATTCAATTAAACTTTTATCAAGATTGTGAAAATTTTCCTAGACAATTTCAGAAAATATTATTTCTCTGATGGGATCTTTAGACTACTTTAAAATTTAAATAAATGGTTTTTCGTAATACTAATTTAATTACAACACCTATAATTTTTCCAGAATTTCGACATTGTTTTAAATATATTATTTTTGTATAATTGTATAATTGCTGGCAGTATATTTCATCAAACATTTTGATGAATAAATTTTTCCATTTTTAAAATCTAGGAAGAAAAGTGTTACTTGTTAAGTTTTTAACTTAATAAATTACATGAGGGCTCGGCATGTAAACTGACTGCTGCAATAAAATATAAGCGATATTTGTTGCATCATCAAACATTTAATAGCATGATTTTTTTACATTATTAAAATGTAGGGGAAAAAAGTGCAATTTTTTATCATTTTTAAAATGATAATTTGAATGAAGAATTTGTATGCAAAATTGTATTACTAGAAATGATAATACTGGATTAAAAATAGATTAACAAGAAGCTCTATTTTTAAGTAGAGTTATGATATCAAAGGACTCGCCTCCATTGAGAAGTTTCTTATAAATAAATAAATAAATAAATAAAACAAGGCTCTGATTGTTAAAATAAAAGGCTTTAGATTTAATAGAAACCACGCATAACCAATGCCTCAGCGAATTGGTTGATCGTCAAAAGCAACAAGAGATAAAATAATAATAATAAACTTTGTCCTTGATTTTATGGATATGTGAAAAGGTTAGAAATGTATTAACTATTGTGTATGGTGTGTGTGTGTGTTTTATCAAAGAACGTATCTACAGAGAGTCATTTTTTCAATAAAATCATAGTTTTCAGGATCAAATCTTTTATAACCCATTTATTTTCTACTGTAGGTCAAATAAACAACTCTATTAAATCCCAAATTTTCACATTTCCAAACACAATCGCAAAAGATAATTCAGGTAATTCCAGCGAAGATGCAAACGATTATGATTCATTCCTGTAATTGAGCGCGATATCAATCAGCAAACTATTTCCCTTCTTTTCTACTTCTAAATTATATTTTCGAAGTGAAGCGGAGAAGTCCGGAGACAACCCTTCTAGGAATAAATAGTTATTGCCGCCCAACTGCATTGCGTGCGCCACACAACCGAATCGAAGCAAAAAATATCGTTTGCTTTTTCTTTCCCTTTTCCCCACCCTACTTTCCCCCTCCCTGCTACTCGGTCAATTAATCGTCCGAAGACCAAAAGATGCGCCTTTCCGCAGACGATAAGACAAACACCGGATCAACGACCATTGGTTACAGAAGGGGGAAAATACCGTTCGGAATCGGGGTAATAGTGGGAGGGGTCAAAGAAGAATTTTTAAAAAAATTGAAAGGAAGGAAGGAACGTGTCTTCACGTTACATCTGCTGTACCACCCCCTCTTCCCCTTGCTCTTCTTTTTAATTCTCAGCAAATCGTCTGAAGTATATAAAGAGTGGATGGAATCCTTAGTCATTCACATCGGACGAAAGCGCATCTTAGGTAATCATAGCTCTTCTTTTGGAAGGTAAGTAAAGCAAAAGTCTTGAATTGTTTTAATAGTTATATGAATACGGAATACAGAAACAGTACCTTACTTAAAATTGGAATTTAGAAGAAAAAATTATTATGTACACTTTTGCATTAGTTAGCTTTTTAGTAGGTAACAAATGTTTTATCCTATTATTATTATAATCATCATTATTAAATTAACAAACTATTATTTTCTTTATATTTACGCAGCACTCGATTCATTTTGAATATATTTTTTACTTAATGAATGTATTTTAAAAGAATTAGAAATTTATTTTGGGTGTGCCTTATGAATGAATTTAAAAATGAATTGGAGATCAAGTTTCGATTTTGGTATAATCGAATACCCAATTGGTATACTCAAATACGTTATTTTCAATGTTATTAAAGAAATAAAACACATTTAGACATTAATAAAATTATTAAATTAACTTATTAATCGATAAATAAATAAACTTATTAATCGATAAATAAATAAACTTATTAATCGATAAATAAATGAACTTATTAATTGATTCTTAAATTTGTCGATAGAGACGTTAAAATGTTAAAATTGCAAAATATTTGAAGGTATAATGTTTGTAAAATATTTTCAAAGAATTAGCAATTCAACGAATATATGAATGCATTGTAAATACACATTATAAATGTATATGTATGCATAACTCTGTTTATTTTTCATGAATAATAAATTAAAGACATTATTAGCCTTTAACAATTGCAAGTAATTACGAGCTCTCTTCGGCTATCTTATTTCCTTCTAAATTTAAGTAAAAATCAAAGTGCAAAAATATTTTATAAAGGAAATGCATAGTAATTTCAAAAAATATTTAAAATGGAAAAAAATCTTCAAAATCTTTTTGATGGATATTAAATAGAAATACTTTCTTGTAAATTTGTTAACATTGCTCTTTTTATGTTCCAGTGTTCGACCGTAAATATTTTTTGCTAAGATGCCATAATAAAAATTGATTTGAAAAAAGTTCCTTGAAACATTTCAAAATAATGTATTTTAACAATATTTTAAAATTTTTGTTAAGAAGGAAAAATTTGAGCAGGCTTAAGCAGATGAAAAAGATTTTTTTTTGGAATCCTGATGACAAATTCTGTACATACGTTAAGAAATACTTTTAGATAATTCTATCATTTAATCGATAGGATTTGAAAGATATATGTTTAAAAATATTTAACTAAACTAAATTATTTTTGAGCATGATTCAAAATCAATTATAAGTTTTCAATTGATTATAAAATTATTTACATTTACTCAATTTACAATAGAACAATATATATGTATATATAGCTATTCAAATCAGGAATATATCGGTGTTTTCCTTATTTCTAATTCTGGTTTCTAACATTTGTTTGGTAAAAGTTATTATTACAAATATTTATAAAAATATTAAAAATTATTAACAAAACATAAAGACTATAGATTTGTTACATTTTCCTTTCATGCTTTTAATCTTAAATAACACCAATTTTTCAAAAGATTTTTATAAAAAAATGGCTATTTTTTGAGTCATAATCCATGATTATATTTTTATAACGTAACAAAATAGAACAAAGAAAATTACATTTATATACTCTTTCCAAAATATACTTTTAATCTTAAATTATTTTTCAATTATAAGCGAAAAATTGTAATATTAATTTTTTTCCAAAAATTCAATATTTTTATTATTTAAGAAATATTAATTTAAAATATCGGTTTTCAACAATAAAAAAAGAAGAAAGAAAGAAAGAAATATAAAAATCGAGTGAGTAGAATTTCAAATTCTTCAATTCTTTGAGTTTGAATAGACGATTTGTGCGATAATTATCTTATTTACTGCTATTTATGTATTTATTTCTGTTTTCTTATAAAATTCAAAATATTTTTATTATTTGACTTTTGAAAAAATATATAAGTAATTTCTTATATTAATATGAATTTATTTTCGAGAAGTAGATTATTTTCTAAGTTAGAAATTTTTAAAATTCAATAAGCAAATGCATTTATTCAGATCCTAAAATCTAGATTTTTAATTATATTAACAAATGATGTATTAATATGTACTTATAATTCTGTATTTTCAAGATTATTTGGAATTGTCCATAGTTTCAAAATTGAAATTGTCTTTAGAAATTCTAAAAACTAAGGTAATAAAATAATAAGTAGAAGTTACCTAATAAATTGTTGAGGCATGTGACTACATTCAGGGTGAATTTTTTTAAAAGATAAAAGTGCAATAATTTAATTTTTTTTGTTTAAATTTGAATACAAAACTCTGAATGAAATGAAATGCAAATGTGTTTTTTTTTCAAGAATGCAGATACGAATAGGTTGAATTTAAATTTATGGCGGGTTTGCACTGGGTCAGTTATAAGATGCCTCGTAAGAAGTGCATGCCTAGAAAATGACTGATTTCTGTTTGCCACAGTTTCATAAGATAGAGTTAAGCATTGCCGTTTCAAATTGCCTTTTTGGCATCCCTGAATTTTTCTTTTTCACTGCGTATCTCATGGAATGTTAAATATTTACACAAAGGGAAAAGTTTTAAAAAAATCAACATAAATCTGAAAAACTATTTAAAAAATGGCAAATAAAATGAAGGGGAAAAACTAACACAACCTCGCATTTGAAAGAAAAAAAAGAGAAAAAATTTATCTATGATAAGTAATCAATTTTTTTCAAGCCAAAAAAGGCGCCAAATTCTACAAACATAAGCCCAATAAGGAGTGTCAGGAGTCATGGACTAAACAGCGTTTTTCAGCCTTTCTACTATATGGCTTATAAATTGGCGGGTTTAAACCTGGGATTAAAATAAGTTCCTATGACAGTCATGAAATTCTTCTCCATATAAAATCAGAATGGTAAAAATCTGAAGAAATTATAATATTGAAGCTTACTGAACATTCCAGAAATAGAATTTAGAAGCATTCGGAAAGCGAAATGATTATTTTATAATTTAATACACTGATTGCTGAATTTATTTGAAAGAAAGAATTAAACATTAGGATATAATTAAATCAGAAAAAGGACTAAGTAATAA
>JAPMOQ010007964.1:147853-174876 GCA_026543055.1 Argiope trifasciata | reverse complement strand
ATTTGATACATGTGTTGATTCAAAATTGCATCAAACTAAATATATATATAATTTTAAAAATTTGCTCAGGAAACCTTTTTATTTTTTATAAAATGTACAGAATTTTTTTTGCCTGTTTTCAATGATTTTGAATTGCATATGTAATTTTGAGTGATGATTACTAATAGATTTCTTGAACATTTGGAAAACTTTGATATATTTTACATAGAAAGAAAGTTAATCAAGGCTTTAAAGTTACAAGTAAAGCAGTACAGCATCTAATGCCGTAATGCATTCAGTGAAGTTTTAATATGAATTCATATTCATGTGATACACTCATAATTATCAAAGTGCCACAACAAAAAGATTTTGCTATCCATTTTGAATTTGATGATGTTAAGTTAAGGACGCTTTAATCGTAATCTTATCATAAAACCACTTTCTTTTCATCAGTTTTTTAATACTTAAAAATTATTTTTATGTTAATACATAATTAATCTTCAGTTCTAAAGTATAAAAAGAAATTTGGAAGCATTAAGCTTTGAAGCACAATTAATTTGTTACAGAAAAACATTTATACAAAACAATAGTTTTAAGCTGTGTAAAATTCAACGTTGAGTGCAAAATTATTTGTGGGCTTGATGAGACTATTATTTATTTTATAAATTTCAAAGTTTGTTTTATTCAAATCTGCTTAGAAAATCCATTTTTTCCTTTATTTTTCACACAATATTACCAATGTCCAATTTATTTTTTCTGTTTAAAATGCTGCCATTCAATTCATTTTCAAAGAATATTGAAAAGTAGGACGACACATAAATCTTTCTGCTTCATTAACAATATAGATTTTTATGAGATAGTTTCAATAACGGTAATATAGACGTTATGTATTAATTTTAAATTTTAAAATTACAATTTTGAAAATATCAAAAAAAAAAAAATGCTGCGGAAAATAATTTTTGTTTTATTTTGAAAGGGCAATAATATCTAGCTTATTTTTCGTGATATTTTTCTAGTGTGGTATTAAAATCAATAATAAAGCAAGAAAAATTATAAAAATTCTGTAATAGAAATCATGAAATACTAACTACGAAAATAAATATTTTGAAACTCGAATTACATTATTGATTTAATGTTCGCCATTTGAAATTCATGTTTTTTTTACAAGCAAGTTTTTTATAGATAGTTTTGAGATAAATTATTTTCTGTCTGAAAGATTTTATATATTTCCTATCAAGAAGTTTCTAAAAGGAAATATTTAAAACACAAAAATATATGTCTTAAATTAGATAAGAAAACGTGAAATTTCCATAATAAATGCGGTATTTCTGCATTTGAAAAGTAAGAGTAAATAAAAAATTCAACATTTGTAAAGTAAGAGTAAATTATCTCACTTTGTAAAATAAAAATTTTGTAACTTGTATCAAATCTATTACAGAAAAGTAGGGGGCTGTTTCACGTTTACGGAATTCAATGTATAACTTTGTTTGTTTAAGAAACTATTATTCATTTATAGGATAGATGATAGCTTAATATAACATGACAATAATTAGTTATATTTTAATTGATGAACGTAGTTATATCTGAAGTCACGTAAATTGAAGCTTTTATTTTAATCTAATGGTTTAAAAAAACGAAACTTTAATTTTTATTAATAATTTAAATTTTATTAAAATAGTTGATTTTTTGAAAGAAAAGTTTCTTAAATTTGAAATTAATATGTTCGAATTCTTTTGTAAACAAAGCTTTCTTAGTTGAGATATCCTTGAGTCCCGTATATTATTCAGTTAAATTACTGTGCAATGTATTAAGATTTGTTTAATTAAGAGAATAATTTTTTCAATAATTATTGAGAGAGATATTTTCTTCAATTTTTTTAAATCAGCATTTGTTAGGAAATTATTTTTTCTGGAAAACCTTTTTCAATTATAATTTACTAAAAAATTTGAATGCAATTTCACACACCTCCAAAATCTATTGTTTGCCATGACAATAAATTCTCTGCAAATAAGCATATTTTGTTGCTTTTTTCTTTTAAGAATTTTTAACTCATTCATATTTGTCCGTAAAGATTTCTTAATTATACAAAACCATTGTTAATTATTCCATATACTTTATTATTTTGGCAAAAAGAATTTAAAAACGCTGTTTACATACAAATCTAGTATTTTGAAATTAGAAAACAGTAAAAGTTTAAGCTGAATTTTATTATCTTTTGTTATCATTTGAATAAATATCTTATTTATTTTTTAAAGTATCTAATAAAAGTTTCTTTCAAAAAATTATTCTCTACCTGAACAGGAAGCAAAAGATACGCATGTGGTGCCTGGGAGACCAGAACTGAAAATGGAATTCTAATTTATAATTCTTATAAAGTCATAAGTAATTCAAAATCCTTAATGCATTAGTTGATGAAGTAGTTTATTAAAAAAAAGAAAACAACAGTATCTAATATATATAGTTAAAATATATCAGAAAATGAAAATAATTCGTGCAATAATTTAATGAAATTATTTACGAAAAATGTTTGAAACTGCAAGAATATTGGGCGCTATTTCATTATTTATCTGTACATCAAATTATGTATAACAAAGCATTTGTTACAAATACAAATTATGTTAACAAAGCATTTGTTGCTAAGATTTATTGAATACTAGATGGTTTTGGTGAATAGCCGGTTCGTCAATCTTAATAATCTTTAAAAAGGTCAGTTAAATTCTTTATGTTATGTCATTGTCAATTAAATTCTTTATGTAACTTGTCATTGTTAACTAAACACTTTATTTAACTTGTTTTTTAAATAGTTAAGTCAAAATATTTTTAAAATTCAAATTTTGATAGTCGTATAATTCACTTATGCTTTATAAAGGCCATAAGCCCATAATGTACTATATGTCTCTAATTATATGTCAGTTCCCGCAAAATTGCATTATTAAAAGTGGAGATGATTAAACTGCAATTTATTCAAAAACATTTTTTACTGAATAGATTTATTTTTTTATGTCAATATTGAAAACAGAGTCCATCAGTTTTTGAATCTTATGTGTACTATAGAATTATTTTCATAATTTATATAATAGTTCTAAAAAAATTCAACAAAAAAAAATTCACATTCCCCTCTTTTATTTAATTGTGATATTCAAATATTTGTAAGTCAGGCAGTTTTATTCCTTACGATTGAAGTTCATTCCTTTTTATTTAAAATATTAGCGTCTGAAAAATATCTTGTTAAGTATGATTCACAGAACAGAGGATCTAGATAAAAGTCAAACTTTCTTCATTTACTAAAACATTAATAAGACATTTATAGACTCATGTTATATACTATGTAATTATTTGCTTCATTTAGACCATCTTTATAGATGTATTTTTATTATTAAAGTTTTACAAATTAGCCGTTGAGCCTTCAATTGAAAAGATATATATTAAACCACATTTGTTTTAAACAAGGCTAATTTATTTAATTAATAATACTGCAAAAGTTATAAAAACCTTTCTTTGTATTTTCCTTTTAGAAAAAACACATTTTATATTTATTTCATTCCATACAGATACATGTTAAAAATTACAATTTTATTTGTTTAATGTGCAATAATAGTTTATTTATTTTTCAATTTGAATTTTTGTCAATTTGATGGCAACATGTTGATAAAATATTTTTTTTTCTCTTTCACTCGTAACACGAGCTTGGAGCTAAACTTTTATTTTTATTCTTAAATAATATAATTAAATTATTTTTTTTAAAAATTCATTAAAAATAGAAATTGAATTTGTTGATTGAAATCTTAGTATCACTAAAAAGAGAATTTTTTAACCGTTAATATGATGTAAAATTCAATTTTGTGCTATAATATTTTAGAAAGTTATAGAAGGAAAACATTGAAATTTCGCTTAATTTTTAATTAATTCAAATTCTGATAAATTTGGTAGCTGTAGATCTAACGGTCTGACCCGTAGAGGGCCAATATACACTCACACACACATATTGAGCTTTATTATAAGTATAGATAATTCATCATACTGAAAATCTTCAGTAAAGAAACTTTAAATTAATCTTATTTCATCGATCAAGATTGGATAAACAATTTTCTTTTTGAAAATTTAGAATTCTTTTCTTTCTTTAGTTAAGTTTAATTTGATATTAATTACTACTTTATTTTCAGATTTAAATCAGATCTTCCCCCAATAAAGAGAAGTAGGCATAAAAACAATTTAAGGTTTAGTTCACAATTAAGACAGATTTATAAACTGAATTGTAGTTACCACTGATTACGACAGCAATTGCTTTGTCATACCACTAATTACAGATGTAAACTAAGTAAATTATAATTTTTATTGATACTTTAAGACTTATCTAAAAACAAAGCTTCATTTGTCCAAATATTTGATATCTCAAGAGAGATGAATCTACAATTATTGCTCCAGTTGCCTATTAAAATTATAAAAACAAAAATGAAAAATGATTGCATAAGTTCACGTTTTCTGAAAAATCCTGAAATATTAGTGCAGTTTTAAACATTCAATGAAGAATTTTAAGAAAAGAAAAGTTAAACATTTAAATGATATTTTTTTCTCATTCAGCAGTGATTTCTTACATTTAAATATAATAATAATAATACGTGGCATGCTTAATTGCTAGTAAATCTGTAAAATCTATGAAAAAATATTGCAGCATAAATATTTAGTTTAAATATATGTCTAAGGAAAATTTATGTGCTAATGAATTTCTTTACTTGGATGCAAGTATCGTAGATGAAAAATCAAAAAACTGTAATTAATATTGCTGTGTCGCCATCTAGGAAGGAAAAATGAAATCTCTTAGATTTACACATAGGAATTTTAGTGCCGCCATCTATTGGTGTAGTTAAAACTTAGGTTGTTATTTGCGTTTTCCCCCCTTTTATCTTTCATCTGATTTTTTATTCAGTTTCATTATTAATAATTCAATCATTATTATTTATATTTCAATGATTTCAGTTAGTTAAAACATTTTCAGGACGATGCAGTAAATTTTAAATAATGAAATCTTTGAAAACTTTTTAAGATTTAAAAATTTGAAACTTTAAAAACTAATAAACAATTTTTGAATACCTCAAATTGTGTTACTTTTTTAGGGTTTTTCTGTATCAATAAACTTGCTGTTATTTTTATTTACTAATTTTTACTTTACTTACTTTTTATTCTACTATGCCAAACTTAATCCTGTGTTTCATTTATGAATGAGATTAACGATACCCTTTACTTCAAAAAATAACCACAAACTTTTTGAAATATCAAGCATTTTTACTTTGAATTGTTATTTAACCAAAAAAAAATAACAATTTTATTAATCATTTTCAATGACGTTTGTTCATACGTGCGCTACAGTTCATATTCTTGTTCATAAAAGCAGACATAGTATGATTATGTTTTACTTAAAAATTAAAATTCGATACTTAACTTAAATCAAGTTAGCTTTGTTACAGAAGTCTAGAATTTTAATATTAATTAGAAAGGATTCTATCTTTATTTTATTTATTCATTCATTTATACCTTTTTCATTTGGATATATCTATTTAAGTCAGAATTTAATGATTAATTCTAGATTTCTGCCTGAAAGGGAAATCTTGCCCTAAAATTCATACAATTTTCATTATTTTATAAAATATTTAATTGCTTCATTTCCCAACATTGTTCAGAGCTAAAGGTCCATTCTAAGAAATTGCATTGTTGTCAAGACGATGAAAAAGTGAAGTTTTAATAAAGTAAAACTTAATGAGTACTATAAGTAAGAAAAAAAATTTATGTAAAGCATTTAATTTAAACGACTGTAATAGCAGGTAATTTTGTGACAGGTAATTATATGCAAAGATTTGTATGGAATCCAATATAAGCGATATTTTAGCCTAATTAGTAGGTCGTTTGAGGCCACTAATAATAAATTCAATGAAAATATGATTAAAGAAATAAAATAATGTCCTTATATATTTTTTATTTTTTCGAATATTAAACTTTGATTAATCTCCACTTATCTCTCGAAATTCAAAACTGAATAGATTGTAATCGTTTCAAGCCATTCTTAAATACAACAAAATAATACGATTTTTAAGCTTAAATATTTGTTGCAGTTTTATTTTAAAGGATATAATTATTTCACATATTTTTTTCAAAAATGTAGCAATTTTTTTAAATTAATTCTTGATATGTATTAAGAATTATTTTCGAAACGAATAAATAAATGAAGGTAGATTTTACTTAGAAATAAAAGTACCTTTCTGATGATTTTTTTTTCTTTTAAAATATTTTGATTTGTGTTTAAACTTTTTAAACCTAATTTTCATTTATCCTTAATTAATCTTAAGTGAATAATTATTATTTCCACTTTTTAGAATATTACTTTATATCCCATTAAGTATAATGTATAATTTAAGATTTTAACAATATAAATCCAAATTTAATGATTATTAATTTTATTTGGTTCTGAAGAAATACTAATTTCGTTTTCTAGCAAAAACATTTTCTTGAGCTAAGCTTGAAAAATGACGGTAAAGATCGATTGGGATCAATTATTATATTTCGATAAGGTTTTGCTTTTTATTTAATCTATATATAAGTCTTTCCTGAAGAAGCACGATTTTACCCATTGAACACATAAAATTAAATTAAATATTGACATAAGACTATACGTGACTTGTATAAGCATGTCAGAGTTGTTGTAGTGGTTAAGCTCACGGGTCCTTGTCCATGTATCTTTCGTTCGATTCCGCGTGCGAGTTATAAGATACACAATTATATCCTCCTTATCTTTAAACAAGAAATTCTTGTATTAAATAAATTTTTTGTTTTATTAATTATTTGGGTCAAATTTTATATTCATATAAGATTTTGCCTTTTAAGTTTATCTATATAAGTGTATTTTCTGAAGAATCATAATTTTACACACACAAAATTATAAATAATTATTAGAGATACTTTCTACCTGCTCTCATGTTGACAATGGTATGTAGCAACGTCTCACAACCTGTTGTGGTACTTGCATTATTACCGTAGGATAATAACCTACTGGTATCTCAAAATTTGGTAAGATGGCGCTGATGGATGTGAGGTGAGAAAAGATTCAAAGATATTCATATGCAATCAGTATGTAATTCATATTTAAATATTTTCTCAGAAAAAGAAACACAATTTTACCCCAAGAAATGCAGAGCAATACTTGCTTTTTCAGATGTTTTTTAAAAATTTTAAATGAAATAGAATAAGAAATCTTCCATTTATTTCCCATTCACAATTTAATTCAAAATTATTCTTTCATTGAAACCATTTGTAGTTTCTTTAAACTAATTTATGATGGTTAGTGTAATTTGTCATGCATATGTCTTGAAATACATCAATTTACATCAAAAGCGATTTCCTTCTTTTTTTCTTTCTTTCAAGTCAACCACCATCATCCTCACACGCACAACTAATGTCTCCCCTCAGTTCACTCACCGCAGTTCCTTCAGTTCCAAGACAGAGTTTCCATAACATCCTCATTTACGAAAATCTGAAGGAAACATTTTGGGAAAAACTTTAATTCTCAAACAACAAACACGTCCTTTCGTACACGATGGTACTTTTCCCCTTGAGGATAACTCAACCTCCACCTTGAGGAATTTTCACTTTGCATGCTTTATCTATGGCTATTCGTCCTTTATCTTTTTTGGTTTTCCTCATTTATTTGATTAGTGTAGAAAGTGACTAAGGTTCAACGCCCACACGTCGCTTCGGTTTCATTTGATATTTTTGTTTTGTTTTTTTATTTCTTATTTACGAGTGCCAAAATTAGAACTAATTATTACTAGAGGCGATAGTAATGGAAGTAAAGAGATAAAAAAATTTAATAAAAAGGGTATAAAGTTTGTATTGGGAGGATAAAGGTATTTTTGTTCATGAAGCATGAATGAACCATTTTACTTATTGGGCGGATATCTTTTCCTGTATTTTAATTGATTTATAATGACAACATACAATGGAGAATTTGAATCTTTATTTGAAATTTCTGCAGCAATATTTTTCTTTCCTTTGAAAAGAGAAAAACTATTTAATTTTCTAAAAAAATTAAAACACAAATTTCAAGGATTTTTAATACTTATCTTTCTCACTGCTGTGTAATGAATGGGGTAGTGTGTTTATTACATTTTTAACTCTAGGTAGAAATATTTAGTGAAAGAATTATTGAATCGTGTAACAATGTAATTTTTTCTTAATTAAAGTTTTAATTCAAAAACCATATTTTTCAAATACATTTATATAAATTCGGTAATTTTTTTGCAATTTAGGTATAAAAATGATGTACTATATAGGACTGATCAATTGAAATGATAATTATTTTAACAGTGCTAAAATGTTAATTATTTATTATCACTTTGCCAATGTTTTTTTACAGAATTCAAATGTCCTTAATTTTCTAGTTTACGCCCTGTTGAACTCGAACTATGTTTATATGGTGCATTTTTAGAGCAGAATATTATTTTCATTTTTTAAACTATAGAGCCTTAACTTTAGTTTTGCTTAATAATACATTTTATATTCCCTTTGAGTTTTCTATATTATAAATATTTCGTTTTCTTATTTTCCATTTATAGATTTCTTTAAGAAACTTTTGAAAATTTTCCGTTTTAATTTGCATCCATCCCACAGTGTAAATGTAGATGTGACATGACAAAGTAGTAACAATTATTGTATTATGATATAGAGAAAGTTGCTGTGTAGTTAGATATTCAGTTACATGAGCGCTAATATTTGTCATGTGATCTTGTTATACTGCAAATTGATTTACTTTTAAAGTTATCCATGCTATTTAATGGCATAATAAATAATGCAATATTTTTTTATCCATGACAAAAATTAAGATTAAGATTTCAATACTGCTGAAGTGATCCAAAAATAATGATCGTAAAAGAGATTGATTAAATAAACACAATAACCTATCTACATAAAATTTATTTTAGCTGCATTCTATAAAATAAAATGTGCAATAACATGTTTGCATAAGTTCATTTAAAGTTAACAATTACAAGAATCAATCAATGGAATCTTTTAATTTAAACTAAAATGGGAATTCCCACAATTAACTATTTTTTTTTAGAACTAAAACGACACAAAAAGAGCATGCACTTAAAAAATAATTTTAATCAGACTGCACGAATGACGATATATCTATTTATTTATTTTGGAACGTTACATGATAATAAATTATCTTGAAAACCAGTCAAAGCTCGACTTTATTTCTTTACACCTTTTCTAAGTCAACACAATTCTTTTAATTTCTGGTACAACGTAGTACCTGTGGTTGAACAACAATGAAACAAAAGCTATCCGTTTTCTTTGATATCATTTATATTCGGGTTTGTGAACTTATCCTAACTCCATGTTGCGTGAGTCATATCGATATCAGAAACATCTGTTCAGATTCGAACTTCACAAGAAAGATGGCCTGATACTAGGCAATGTCATTGTTGAATATTAATGGTAGAATTTATGGCCTTAAGTTATAGTGGTGATGATTGCCTTCGTTTCTTTTTTTGAAATATTGCGTGCTCAAAAATTGAACAAAAGATCAATTTATTAGCAATTGTTACGGTGACATGTAATTAGTATCATGACCTTGTTAAAAAGTTTTTGCTTTTTTGGGAGCACAATAATTAAACGAATGACTAGTCTTAAAAGAAAACTGAAAAGGAACTGTTTCTATTCGTAATTGACTTAAGATTTTTACAATCATAAACTTTTTATCTAAATTCTGGAATTTTATTCGTTATATTAATATAACATTATTTATTAACTCATCGCTGAATGGACGATAAAGATAGTACACAAATTTGCAATAAGTTATTTATATTCTACTTGACATTAATGTCAGTATGTAACCAATGATTCAGTTCATTTTTCAGTTATACAAGTAAATATATGACTGATATTCATAAAGTGCAATATTTTCTAAAGAAATATAGTCATGGAACTAATCTTACCTAATATTTATTGTTATGTGTCTATGGATAGTCAAACATTTATCCTGAAGATTCAAGTAATAATGCTTGGATTTGAGAGATTTTATTTTTAACACTTTATAACTATCGTATAAAGTAAAGTGAGAATACATAGAGTATTAACAAAAAATAAAGTTCTGTATAATCATTAATTGAATTTAAAACCTTGAGATATATATATTGTGTTAGATTCTATCTATGTTAAACTACAGATCATTCTTATATGGCTAAATGAGTTAATAAAACTTATAGATTAAGTGACAGGCAAATTAATTCCCAAAATTAAGAAGCTTTGACATTATGAAGAAGAATATAATCATTTTTTAAATGTTGCACGTCAGTTATCAAAATGTTCAAAGTCTTCAGCGTTTCAAAATGTATTTTTGAAAGATGAACGTGAGAATTTTTTTTCGATAGCATAAGTTTTGAGATTGAATCACCTGCTTCTAAAATTTGGTACTAAAATGTTGCATTTCGTTTCAGATGGTAGTGCATGATCGTTTTTTAATATAGACATAACTTTCACTAATTTAGCTTTCAGAATGCAATTTAAATTTTTAGCAGTATAAAAAAATACGTAAACAGATAATATGTAAATTTTCTGAACAACATAATTATAACTTTGAATAAAAATTCATATTTTTCTTGAAAGGCCAACATAAAATTCGTTTGCTTTATTATTCAATGTTTAAAGTACGGGAATCAAATGTATGTTATATTTATATTTTATATGTCTTTACAATGTTCAATAGAATCTTTTTAATTACTTTACTTTTATTTTTTCTTCAAATTTAGTACTTGAAATACTTTTAACAAGTGTATCTAAAATTACAATATTACCCATAATAGGTAATAACATTTCAGAAAAACTTTTTAATTTATTAACAGCTAGTTCCAACATTTTCATGAAATTTATCTTAGCTCCAGGAGTTACTTTTCACACTTGATTACTAAGTAAATTTAATTTTGGGAATTATAATAGATTATATCACTTTTTATTACTAGCGCTAATAAAAAAATTTATTTCAAATATTTTTATAAACCTTTCTCACACTCAGTTAAATTTCTATCAGATGAAATTTTTTTTTCTGTAAACAAATTCATAAACCCTCATTTTTAAATTATATTTTTTTCGAATTCGGAAGAAAAATAATTATTTTATAAATAAGCATCGATGTACGTAGAAGAGCTGATTTTGCTTAGTAAAACAAATCAACTCTCTTAATTATAATCTGTAGTAAGTTTGAACCTGAAATAAGTTTGTAACAAATTATTTGATTCTTCACTGAAAAATTTTATTCATGACATAAGCTGAATTATAATATGCAATTTTTACGACAATAATTGTATTATCCATAATATCGATTCTTTTCCTTTATAGGATTCTAAAAATGACTTCAACGAGATATTTAATAGCTTTGTCATGCTTCTGCCTACTACTATCAACAGAGCTTTGGATCCAAGCTGTAACAGCATATCACCACAATAACCGAGGAAATTCTGGCATTGAGATGCTTTTGGCGGCAGGAATCCTCGCCAAGCTGCTGAATAAGCACCACCATGGACACCACCAAAGCCATCCTATCCCCATTCCAATTCCAATTCCTGTTCATCATGGTGGTGGACACGAAGTTATTCATCACGGTCATCATGACCATCATGGTCATCACAGTCAAAACTATTATGACTATGCTCCGTACGGAGAAACATATTATGCTGCTCCTTCCGGGTATATGCCTGCTTATTATAAATAATTTTATAAGTATACAATGTTTGTAGAGATAACTATTGTACATACATTTAATCAATATTAGTTCATTATCAATATGTACATATTCATATTCTTAATATTCATATTTAATGGTTTTTGGTCTGTATTATATGCATCATTAGTGAGAAAATTTCTACCAAATACCCATATTTTGAGATTATGCCAAAAAAACCAGTTTAAAATGCCTCTATGAAGATTTATAAAGATATTTTATGCCATAAAATCGTTCAACATATTACAGAAGTATTTATATTCAAATGAAGTTAATAATTAAAAATGTGAAAGTTGTCATCGGCAGTTCTTATAAACTTTTTGTTTCAAATTTTATAACTATTATTTGCTTTTCATTATTATTTTTAAAACTTAAACTTGTAAATGTACAATAATTTAATTCAAACTTTATTAACTTTTTTTTTCCTTTTTATTAAGTTATTGTAAAGTATTTCTTGATTAGCCCTTTATATCACTAACCGCCAATAAATTTTGTGATAACCACAAGTAAAATGTCTGGTTTGTACAAAGATTTAAAAATATTTTCTTTGTCATCATATTAGGTTCAATAAAATTAAATAGTATTAATAATAACCGGCCGATATGGTAAACTAGTTAGTCATTTTTACCAGTTATTAATAATAATAGATCAAGGCGACAAATTCATTAGTCACTTTTACCATTTATTATCAAATAATAATTGGTCAATGTAGCAAATCGATTGGTCACTTTCATTCATTATTATTAATAATAACTGGTCAATGGGACAAATTGATTAGTCTCTTTTACCGCATATTATTAATGACAACTGGTGAATGTGACCGGTTATTATTAATAATAAATGTTTAGTTACATTAACTATAATAATTATACGATGTGTTGCTTATTTAAATACAGATAGCACGAAATAATGTAATATTCAATACCATTTTGAAGAAACATACTAATAAATTCAATACCTGCAAAACTATTTCAGTATTATCTGTACTATTTCGAATATTCTGTAAGAGATACTTAACAAAACTTAATAGGAAATTGCTTTAAAATTTGATAAGAAAGCAATTGATAAATAAAGCACATCTCATAAATTACTTTATAAGCATTTTTTTTCTGAAATACTTTATCAGAGTTTTTCTTATATTCTGTTAAAATATCGGAAAAATATTTTTTATTTATTTCATCCTGTTTTATTTCATTGCAAACTGTTACATCCTGTATGCTTGTTTAAGACAGAAAGTTTTCTGTCAAACTGTGTACCACTCATGGTTAAGGAACAAACAAATTTAATCATCCGTTTAGAGTCTAAATTAAGCCCGCTGTGGAATTGAGGACAACTTTTCACACGCCTCAACATGAAATACTTCAGAGTTAGTCAACTGTGAATTTTGGCGTGTGGACCATCGTGTTACAATTACGCACTTCATTTACAAATTGATCATGTTCTTCTTCTTAAATACATTACCTTTGTTAATAAGCAAGTGCATAATAACATAACCAAATCTATAAAAATATATGTTGTTTATTATATGTACATTAACTGTATGTAAATTTCTATGAATGGAAATGCAATATGTAAGTAAAAAAAGAAACCCAGATGTGTTCAGTGTATTTCGTTGTATATAAAAATAATAAAGATATTTTATTAAATATATTTAAAAGTCTCTTATAATTATTAAATTTTAGTGGCTGTTTTTCGAAAAGTACTTTTGTTTGTCTTTTACAAAAACGTTTTTCATTTTTTACTAATAAATACAGGAACGTGGAAGTATTTTTTGGATTACTATTAAACCCTTTTAATTGGCTATTAACATCATTAATCATTAGCTGTCATAATGAAAAATTAAATTTTAAAATTTTGGTATTCATGCATGAAAATAAGCAAAACTTTAAAAGGTATTGAATGAATTCATACAGGAAGTATGTTTCTTATTATGAATGTCCATTCCGAATTTTCTAAAGGAGGAATAAATACTTTCTTTCGAAAATTTAGAAGACAAATGAAATATATCAGTATTATCGTTTGCAAATTTTTTTTCCGCCATCTATTTGGAACAGAAAGCGTTTTTATGTGCTCAACGACAGCTTAGATAACTTTAACCTAAGCAGCAAATTCACCGCTTATGTCAAAGTCATATGTTTGGTACAACGGTAACTTTGACAAAAGCGGCAAATTCGCATTAATAAAAAATAAAATTTATTTTTAAAAATGAAATTTAAAATTTATATGATAAACATTTGTTGAAATCTTTAAATGTTTTTTTTAATCTTTGTAAAATAACAAACTACAATTCAATAATATGACGTAATCATGAATAATAGTTTAGTTAATGAACGATATTTTCTGATAAGAAAAAATGCTCTTTGTGTCAAAGAGTAAAATAGAATAACCATAAATATATTTGATGTCGAGTAAAAATGTAAAAAAAAATATATTTTAATAACCATGGTATTAGTAACGATATTATAAAAATATTATTGAATATAGTTCTTATTTTACAGAGGATTGTGAGAAAAAATGAAGAAAACAAATTTTACAAAGAATTTCAGCTGCGAAAAATGTAATCAAGAATTGTATTTGCATTCATTCATATAAAAACATTAAAATTAAAGCTGCAAGATTCTGTTATGAAAAAGAGTGAAACTATTTAATAATGTTCTTGTCTACAAATGTTAGTTATTTTCAAATTAATATCTTTCTTCTATGTGTGAGAAAAAAATTAGAACTAAAATATTGTTAATGACTTAATTAAATATTAATGATTGTTTAAAAATTCCACGAATGTCATTATCTCTTATATATTCTAGCTAAATAAAGTAATGAATATTGTTACAATGTTTATAAAAATAATTTTTATTTGAGGTAAGCAATGTCTGGGATTGAAAAAAATGTCGTTTCAAGTTGTTTCTTTTCTTTTAGCGGAATGATTTCTGTCTGTTTAGAAGTATAGGATTTGTGATAAATCCTGTGAAATTGTAAATTCAAACAACGCAAATAATTTTAAGACCATCCCTCAGTTGGGAACTACAATTCATTGCTATATTTTAAATTCAAAGAATTTTGAGGCACAGTTTTAAACTGGAAAGTTTTGACTGTTGTATTTCAGATTTGAGTGACAAAAAATAAATGCAACAATTGCGATATTTTCTGATTCTAGATTTACTCGCTCAGATACTAAATAAAAGGAAAAGGGAATCATTTGATTTCTTTATACAATTGTTCATGTTGCTTAATGGAATTATGGAGCAAGATACCACAATGAAGATAGCTGGAAAAGATTTTCTTCTTGATCTTCTTGTAGACATTTACATCGCGATGTGTTTTATGTTTAGTTTCATTTTAGAGAAAAGGAAATTGAATTTATATTTAGTTTTCTTCCTTTGGCCTTTGGGTTATATAAACAAGATCTGTAAATTTTAAGATTCAAACACACATCAAGTATAATTTATTTGTCATGTTCTTTCAATGATTCCTTTTGCTTAAACGGAATCAATAAACAGTTACCCTACCCAGTATAAAACTTATATACAGTTGAAACTCTGTTATTAAAAACTATATGCTAACTTTCGTCATAATGTCTTAATTATTCAAGAATATAAAGGCTGACAGACAGATTTTGAAGGGACAGATGATGTTTATCAAAAATTTAATACGGAGAAGAAATTAAATGTTCAAGTGTCATTCACCTAATCCGTTCCGTTTTTGAATTGCCATCTTCACAAACATCTTTAAAAAAAGATTTCAAATACAAGTACAATTTTTAAAATCTAAATGAAGAAGAATTTTGATGTGAATATGTATATTTTTTTTACTCTAAACAATTTGTTCGTTACAGACTAAATAAATAAAATCAATCAAAACATTTCTCTTAGTGCCTAAATTTACACTTTAAATCATCATAAAAATTCGCAAACAGAAGAATATTTTCATAATTTATTATATAGCATTATATAAATAAGAAAACAATAATAACTGAAAAGAAACGTAATCTAGGTTTATAATTGAGCATTATATGCTTCAGAAAGCTCTTAAATCCTTTAATGACTCCCAATAATAATTTTATAAATCATACTAAGAAATTCGTTAAGAGACAATTATTTATTTCACATTAATCGATAAATGAAAAAAAAATCTATTATTTTATAAAAAAATAATATATTTTTATTTTTAATCCGACATTTGATAAATAATCTATTTTAATATATAATATTTATGAAGATTAAGATATTTATTTTCGTAAGAAATAAGACATCTTAGATTTCAAAGGTGTTGACAAGTCCTTTAATTGATGTTACTTGAACAGTAAGTAAATAAATAGTTACGATGAATAGTTTTCCAGAAAAGTAATCAGAAGTAAGCTGTTATTTTTCTGACAGCGTTCTGGAAGGAAAAATATTTTAAATAAATGTCGCGTATTAATTCTCTTAAACAGCACTTTCTGATTGAATAATTAATAGAAATACAAAGAATAGCAGTGAGTCTTAAATGATTTGTTATTGTTTACTTATTCAATTGATTTTCATTTACTGCAGAGAAAGGAAGATAAACGTTTTTGTATCATAATCTTCGCATTCTATTGAAAAATTTAAATAATGATTTATTTTCTTAATATTGAATTTTTTATTTTATTTCTGTAACTAGCAGAATAATATGTTTACTAATCGGTATATTTTTCTAGCAGTCTAGAAGAAATTTTTTCAAACATTTGACAGCCTAAAAAGTCAAACTTTATTGGGCAATATTCGAAAATATTTTTTATTTATTTTGTTGCTAATGAATATTTACAATTTGATTTAAAAACTTTATATAAATGTCTGATAAAAAAATTGCATTCTTTTGCTATTTTTACTAAAATAAGATTGCGCAATTACTTAACTAAGCATTTAGAATTTTGAAATACTAAAAACGTTTCATCTATTCTCACTTAAACATTCCATTTTAATACTTAAAAATAATACTTAAATTTAATACTTAATACTTCCATTTTAATACTTCTTTATTTTGACTTGAAAACAGACGAGAAATTTAACTTTTTATACGAAATGAAACTATTGTCATCTAAAAATTCGATTGATGGTCTTGTGCGAACTCACCATGCGCCAAGTTTGGAAGATTTACTTTTGATATAATATCTGTATATTGGGCTCTAGATAAGATAACATAAAGAAATATCTAATTAAATACACGAAAATTTTTTCAGTCTTTAAATCGTAATTGTAAAAAAAATAACATTGGAACTTATGAAAAGATTTTGTTGTTTTCTGGTAAAGTTAGGAAATAGAAATATATACATTTGCTTTTTTAAATAGGTTCCCTTAAAAACTTAACTAGCTAGCTTAATGAAATTCAATTTAAGGCTTATATCTAATTACGGATATTTTGTAATAAATCTAATATTATAGGTTTTTACTACAAATTATTACTTGCTTATACAAAAATAAATAATCATTTTGCCCTTTTGCTCGTATGTGAGATGAGTTTATGTGTTATATGTATATATAAGCTAACTCCAAAATATTACAGTTAGATTACTGAATATTATGTGTTATCTTTATATAAAATTTATTTATTAATCAGCTTCCAATTTTGGATTTAATGATAGATAACATTAACGTTTATGATAGATAACATTTAACTAGATAACATTTTCATTTAAAATGTTTTATTACACAACAAAGCCAAAAGCATAGTCTTCTTTTGGAAGTTCCTGACAAAGTAAAGAAAATAAATCTGTTACAAATCTCTTGATAATTTTGTATGTTCGACTGAAAAAGTAGTGGAAAAAAGCACTCTTTCTACAAATTAGTACAGAAATTTTTTTTAATCCCCCCCCAAAAAAAAGATTATTATCAACATGTGCACATTATATGCATTTTTGAGAATTTGGAAATCTAATATCGATTACTTAATTATAAACTGTATAAATTGCTATTAGACAATTACCTACATAAGGAGCAGTTTAATACTTTAAGATCAGACCATTTTTTTTATTAGTTGAGTTAAATATATTTCAATTTCGAATTGTAATCAGCGATAACATTTCCTTAAAAAATTAATAACAATTTTTTTAAGGTAAATACCCAATTTTCTTCTTTTCTTGTGTTTAAACAAGCATAAAAAATACATTGTAATCGGATACTCAAAATTTTCAATCATATTTATTGTCTAACTTAAAAACAAAAGCGCTCACAACTTATCGGAATACCAAGGCACAATATCGCGAATCAATCAAATACTGCAATTTTTTTCTCCATTTCCCCTTACTTCTGAAGTTTCCACCAGGAAGAATTTAGAAGAAAGCGAAAGTTTTTAACGAGGCTGTCCACAACCTGCTGCTTTCTTGGTTTCTCTTTAATCCCTCGTTCCTGGAGTCCTAAAATAGCGATAGGTAACTACAACCGTCCAAACGGAACGCAGCAACACCCCCTTCTGCCCTGAAGGCCCGAAAAAGAATCTTTTCTAAATAGGTGCTATGCTTTTCAAACTGCTTAAATCCTCACAAATCAGAAACCTTCGGCTTTAAGACCGCTTTTAGCCGTTAATCTTCCTCATCAGGCTATGACGTAGGACGCGTGTATGGGAAAGATATTTATCATATAAATACTACACTTTAACCTTGCTTCGGAAAAAACACATTTCACTTTCGATTTGGATATCGAGCTGCATTTGCTCTCTTGGTTATCATCTCCTGTTCGGATACCTTTCTAAGGTGAGTTGGGTAGAAAAAAAAATCCGTGATTTGTAACGAAGTTAAAGAAATTAGTTTTGACGTTTCACATAATGGATCCTCTGAGATATTTTAAAAGCTGAACATTTCACTCTCTAGTTGTGAATCTGAATGAAAATGCGCTTTTAATTCAAAGTTAAAAAACTTGCTAGGATATAGAAAAAAAATTAGAAATTAGTTTTATATGTTAGAAAATTTTTAAGAGTAAAACAAATATCACCTTTTACTTCTTTTCGAAAGAACATTCGAAGTCTTTATTTCCAATAACATTTTCAATTGAATCATTGTCATAAAACCCGTATTTTAACTATTTTGTACGACTTACAAATTATCAGGATGAAAAGTAAAATATGAATTTTTTTTTGATTAACTAAGATACTTTTTTATGTAATATAATTTTAAGAAAATATTTGTTTTAAAACTGTTTTCAAAATATACTTTTTTAGAAAATAAAAATTCCTTTTGAATACTAAGAAGTTATAAATAACGATTAAAATTAATTCTATCCTCGAAAGCTAAGATTAAAATAATCTAGAAAAAAATGCTTTTCTTATAACATTCCTAACGCAATTTATAATTTAGTTGATGAATTACTAGAGAAAAAGTTTTATAAGAAATTTATTTGGAAATATTGTAGCCAATGTGGACCATCTTCAATTTATTTGTTTTTGTGTTTCCGAAAATAATTTATCTCAAATTCAAATATAATTAGTTAGCTTTTGAGATGAATATTTATTTAGCTTTGAATTTGTTATAGGAGAATCTATAAATCATACATTCAACAAAGTTGTTTATTCCAAATAGTTATTCTCTTTCTTTTTGGATACAATATACCAAACTTCTGCTTATGAAATCAATCAGTTGTGAAATCGAAACTCAATCTACAGTGCTGAAACTTAAGTTGAGCACATAAGTATTCCAGATTTAATATTCCTATATATAATAAAGTACCTTATAATTTGTAAAATATATATACAGATCAATGAAAATGAATTGTTAATCTTTCGAATCAAAAAGGTGAACTATCCTTTACTTCCTTTCTGAAAACCATTTTCACTGTATCAGTTTTAAAAAGCTATTAAGATAACTTTATAAATAATTAATAAAAGTAATTTATGAATTTCGATGAAAAGATAACGAATGTAAAAAAATGAATCCATTTTCATTACTTGCTCCCTCTTCCTATCATAACATTCCTGAATATTATGATTTTGTTATGATTTGTAAAATTTTGAATTCTTTTACTTTTACATTGTATGCTTTCCCAAGCGTTTTAGAAATATAAACGATTTTTCCAATTTCAAGTATTTTTCATCACATTTGTTATAGATAAAAATGTCATCTTTAGTACATAAATTTATGTTTAGATAATTGTTAAATATGATTGATAGTCTTGGTTTTACCATGAACTTTAGTTTTCCGCACAGCAAATTTTGAAGAAATTTTCATTCTTTTTATTATATATGATAAATCGCATACGAAGTAGAAAAATATTGGAAAACGTAATGTTAAATATAAAATGCGTAAACAGTTTTTAAATAAAAATTTAAGATACTATTATTTAATGTTAACTTTCAGATTTATATGTTAACTTAAAATTATCACTAGTTTTTACACAGCTCAATAATACCATGAAGTTTCAATCCGCAAAAACGTAAAAAAAAATAGCGTATATTAATTTTGTTGTATCATTAAAGTAAATATATTTATTTTATTAATTTTTTACTTTTCTAACTTCCATATCAATTGTTTTGAAACATTTCTCGTCTTATATGGCATAGACAATAGATAATTTGTCTTTATTTTTATGATTTTATAATTAAAATTCTACTGCTAAGTCGCTTTTAAATGCCCTTATTTTATATAGATAAAATATAATTGAATGTTATGAACATGCATTATTCTTCCAATTCTTAGGCTCTGAAAACGAACTTTTGATTATTTAATTAAATTCATAAACCAAGAAAAAATATATATATTTTTCTTGTTTTCAGAAACTTAAGATGAATTCTGCCCATTTCTTTGCTTTATTATTTGTTTCCTGCATCTTGTCAGCTGATATCATATTGCCAGTAGTTGCCCACCACCATCATCGTAACAATCACGGAATTGAGCTTCTACTGGCAGCAGGTATCCTTGCCAAACTTCTGCATAAGAAGGGGCACCACCACCATCATCACCATGGCCATCACCACGGCCACCACCATCATGGGCATCATCACTCTGGGTCATCAGCCCTTGAGATGAGCGTTCCAGCTCCTCTTGGTGGCTATGCTTATCCAGCTCCAGCAGCTTCAACCTTTTCTTCTTCTGTAGAATACCCTCAACCTCCTTACGCACCAGCTGCTTCCCAAGCTTATCCTGTCCCCCAAATGCCTGCTGCAGCTGGGTACCTAGGGTTTGAAGCCCAACCCATGGCTATGGCTCCACCAATGGGTTTTTAGATGTAATGTTGATGAGTATGTAATTATAAATCACGTACTGACTCAGGTTTCAATTGCGCTGTAGCTAGGATGGACATCATCATCATCTTTTTCATAATGTTTCATAAAAGACCAAATCTAGTCTTCTTCTATGATTAGTAACAATAATAGATCTTGGAGGATATAAAAATTATCATAATTATAATTTTTAAAATTCCAAGATTCAGAAGATATAAATATGCAGTGCTCTATCTATCCTAAAACAGAAATTTTAATTAAAAATTTAATTTATGATTGCATGTTTTCCTTTGAGTACTCATTTTTTTGGAATCTTTTGCTTTTCATATTATTGGTAAGCAGTTAATTCTTTATTTCATACTTCTCTAATTCATTTTTATCTATTTTTTTCTGCAGTAGTTTCCTTCAATTTGAAGATAACCAACCATAATGAAATAAAATTGGTCATTCAACTCTTGATATTATTAGTAAACAATTAATAATTTCTGTTAATCACTCTCTACTTCTTTTTTATCTCTTTTTTCTGCAGTAGTTTTTTTTTTTTTTCAATTTGAAGATAAACAATCAAAATGAAATTAGATTCATCAATCAGAGTGATACTAATATAGTTCATAAACAGAATCAGAAAGCATGATTTTCTAGAAGAATGAATAATTATCATAGTTCTGATGGTAAAATTCTATTGTATACTACGACAAATTAAATTTCTGTTATCATTTTATACATACAGAGTGGAGTGAATTGCAGGTTACCATAGCATACAGCGCAATTTGTGAGATCATCATCATTCAAATATGATATGCTCAATTTTAAAATCTTTAAAAAAAATTTAGGAATTCTGTATTATAGAAATTTACTTTTATAGTCATTTTTAATTAATAATTTATAAATTTATATAATTATGTATATATTGTAAATATTTTTTTATAAATAAGAAACTTCTGTTCTACGTATTCATGAAATAAATGAATGTACAAAACAACTTACGGTTTTACTTTATTTTGAGTGGTTTATGTTTTCTGATTTATGTGGTACAAATGCTTTAGTGAATATTACATATCTTCTTTAAAAAGTATATATAGCAAGTCAATGTGAATGAAATTAAGTTCCAACGAATAATGTAAAAATCGAAAGACATATGGGTAAATTATTCTGGAAAAAATACGAATGCTTTTTTTTTAACAGTCAGTTTCAAAATTTAATTTTAATTTCATTTTCTTCAAGTTTTTTTTAAATATCTTCTTCAGAAAAAAATACTTCATTCAATTTCAGTTTTATTCAGCTATGATGCAAAATTATTACTTTTTCTGCAATCATTACTTTTTCTACAGTCATTACTTACTACCATCATCAATGCTGATTTTATCATTAAATAAGTTTCTCTTCCAATTAAGAAATAATTTACAGGATAAGTGACTAGAACTGAATATATATGTCCTTATTTATTTTAGATATGGCTTTTCCAGGTGTATTTATTTGAATTTTATCTTTGATTGTCTACTACAAGTCCCATCCTCGTTACCTGAAAAGAGTTCCTGACTACAAAGTACGTCCCAAAATAACCCTTGTGCTGTTTTAAAGTAGGATGTTAATAACCTAAACTAAACTAACTGTCCACTAATATAAAATATCGGCGATTGGTCTTCAAAAAATCATAAAAATTTTTTCAGATTGAAACATATAATAATTATGCATTAAGGTTATTCTTTTATTATGCAATATTAGATAGTATAATTATGAACACTGCTGTAGCAGCAAAAACAAAATCAGACCAGCTGAGCTCCTCATTGAAAATTTGCTTCCAAAAAATTAAGGCATCGGTCAATAAGGGAATTTTATAAACGATCTTATTTAGCTACATTTAAATAATCAGACCATGATACAATTAATTAAAAACCTAACACGCTTTATGAAAGCATGCAATGAAATACATTTGAACTCAAAAAGAATGAAGGATTCGCATGAATGAATGCATTTAAGGTTCTTTCATTCGTGTTGTTACAGTGAAGTATCTACTTTATTGCTTGCATAATTTCAAATTGGTGGATATTGAAGAGCTCATTAATAATTAACTGAGTACCTAATGTTACGGCATAGTCTTTGTATATATACGATACATCAAATAGTTTCCAACAAAATTCAGAATTATTTTCAACAAACATTCATATCCTTAGACATTGAAAAACAATTTTCAGGAAATGTAGTTTCAAAAGCCTATGTGAAGCTGGACATATGTGATAAAAGATATTAGGCTTTGGAATGAGAAATTAGATATTGAAGCTCAGATTCCCTCAAAGAGCCGTTATGTAATATATATATGCTTGGAGCACTCTAGTTCAGTTGAAGAAAAATACTATACAGCTTATGTCACAAAGTCTTGCGGTTGATGTGTGAGGTTAAAGAGAAAGTTAAATTACATACTTTCTCATATGAAAAAATCTCAAAATTTCATGCTGTGTTTCGATATAGTTTTTATGAAATACAAGTTTAAGGAGAGGGAGATACATAGCTCTAATGAATTGAAGTGTTAATCAAACGCTCTAAATCAAAACAGCTGGAGAATGTCAACAACCAGTATTTGCGATGGTTCATGCCACTCGATTATTTTATACAGAAAAACTCGAAAAAAAATTTCAGCATAATCATTAAATTTCTGAGAGTAACAATAATTGATACTAGTTATGTTATTATGATGAATAGATTATGCATAGAAATACATAGATATATATATAGCAGAGATCCAGGTTGCTATGAAAATAAGGTTTTAAAGAAGTCATTTCAAAGATTTTGACTTTTATTTCTTTCTTTTTTATGTTCATATCATATCATTCAAACTTTTAAAATCAGAAAAATTATAAAATTTTACATATTATTGGACAACATAAGAAATTCACTTATATTACTGTAGCAAAGGGTATTTTTTATTAATTGACGGCACTCAAGACCTCAATAGCTTGAACTATCAAGTGCAAAGCCACAGCATTTTGTTTGATTAACGATATGGAAAAATGAAATCAACGAAAAAAAAAATTAGTTCCAAAAATTGTCGATAGGAGAAAATTTGCAGCTTTACACATTAAGAACAGCTAAAAATATTGCTTAAAACACGGGGAAAAATTTCAAAATGCAAAATAGCGATTACGTAGTCTACACCAGCTCCAGTCTTTGAGTTACGTAAAAAAAGCGGGACATTGAAAATCATTTCAAGTATCAGCTGATTTGTAAAATGCATGTCACTTTAGCACAGAGCGCGTTACTTGTGAAGCTCTTTTATCTTAACAATTCAAAGCAGCTGCTGCTCTTCGTGAATTTAAAAGTTGAAACAATTTACGAAAATACATCTATCAATTAATGCAGTGAAAGCCATAATTTAAAACTTTGAAGAAAAAAAACGGTTTTCTCACAATTTGGTCTAGTAGAGGATGGAAACTGGTATCAGAAAATACGGTAATAAATGCTCCGATTGCAATCATTGAAAGAAATCAAACGAGCACTGCTGGTAATAGCAGCATACATGGAGTTGCCAGCCAACTTGATGTTAGTGCTTTAATAAAAGTACAGACTGCGATGTACTCTGTACTATTGTTGAATAGAATCATTTTTTTAAAGTTTGTAACCATTTCCAGAGGTTATTTTTTTAATATAGCCCATGTGGAAAAAATATTATTATCACTGTTATTCATTTATCTGTTTACTGCAGTTGTTTAAGATTTTATCGTGCAGTGAAACTTAAAATTTATCTCAAAACCGCAAAACTTTCTACTATTGGAGATTTTTTGAACTAAAATATTTGTTAGTGGATTCCTTTTTCCAATCTCTTATGTAGTCCCCATACAAAATATGGTGGCTTTGCGGCTGATAGTTCAAGTTACAGAAGCCTCTGAGTACCTCCGTACCGTCATAAAACACCTTGTATATAATTTTCTTTTTATTTCTTTAATAAGAAATTTGCATCTTATCTTTTTTTAAAAAAGATACTGAAGTAATTCTACTTTATTAATTAGATTATTTCTAAATTTAAAATGTCCTGCGCATAAAATTTAAATAATATATTTAACTATTTTTGAGTAAAGAAGCATACATAAAATTCAAGGAAAATATGCAATATCCGTAATCAAAGTTTTTTCCAATGCTTTAAGATATTTCATTAGAAATGGGTGTACATAATTCACTGATGGAATTCAAGTGACATTCATGAGAAAACAGTTCAAAACGTTGCCACCAGGTGGCGTATTACCAGAAACGCAGATCCCATGGAAATGAAAAGTGACTATAAAGAAAATATTCATAATAAAGTTAGCAAACATTAGAAAAAAACTTGCTGCTAGCACAAAATGTTTGAATATTTCACCTGTACTACTTATCCAGTAGCTTCCTTCCAATTCCGTTCTTTTCTTTTCTCTCTCTCTACGTCTAGGCTATTCTGCTTTCCTTCATCTGCCAAATTTCATATTTTTCTACAATTTTTAAACCATTAAAGGCTTAAACAGGTGAAAATTTTCATCTAATAGCCAGTAGCACCACTGCAAATCTGAATAAAATAATTGTAGTAGTGGCCTATTTCACCTTGTCTACAGTAACATCAAATCGGGTTCATGAGCCCGAATGCTGTCAAAACCATGTAGCACTACCTCAGAACAGCTGATTTTTTATTGAAACCGATGGAGGCCAAAATGTGCGCAGGAGCAGTTTGAGTGGCATCGCATTTTGGGCACAGTAGAAAAACTTTGTGGCACGTCATATGACGTTGTACACGAATGTCCACTTCGAAATTTAGAGAGAGAGTTGTCTGTACGCACCAGTTGCCAACCAAAATTAAAACAGCACCATTGTGACTTTCCACGTACCATTCATGCACAGGCCCTCCTCCAAGAAGAACATACATTTTGTCTGAAAAAATAAGGTAGCGACCATGAGAAGAATTCTTATGGCTGTCCTCTCGAGCCAGACCATTAGCCATTTCATTTCCGTGCACATTCATGCAATGGAACCCATCGAAAGGTGATCTTAACATTGACAATCAAGTGATCCAAAAGCCGGAAGATGTTCCTAGTCGTGCAGTCCTCCTCTAACTAATTCTATAATATTAATAATATATTCAATAATATAACTAAAATAATTGCAACTAAGGGAACAAGATCTTCTAAAAATCAAGTGCATTGGTAGCATCCGGAAATTTAACTCCAATTTTTGACAAACAGTTTGATTTTGTTGGAGATACAGAAGACGTTTTTATCTTTGACTTAATTTCTAATTTCTTATTGTTTCTTTTTGTCAACCTTTTGTATATATCAGACGCCATTTGAATTAATATTAGGGAGATATATTTGAGAAGTAGGGGCATATGATGGATTCACCCTATACATTTTTTAAAGAATTTGCGTGAAATGCTTTGGAATGACTTGTCTAAATGAAACATATCACCGAATGCGTCTTACACCATTTCTTTTTATCTTTGTATGAACTATAATTTATTTTGTGTTCTGGATTTACTCTTTTTCTGATCTAAGCAATATTAATTATGATGAAAATATTAAAATTTTTTAACACCAGAAAACTTTATTCGAATACTTATAAAAGCGTTATTCAAGTTTTTTTTTGTAACATCTTTACAATAATTATATAAATAAAATAAAAACAAACTCTTAGATTAAGTTTTAAGTAAGATGCTTAAAACAAAATTTCACAAGTTAGAAATTAATGCATATCCGTATATTATTTATACCTTAAACATAGATTACTATTTACATATCTTCAGATAAAGTAATACACATTTCCTTTTTAAGAAGTTATAAAATCATTATAATCAGATTAAACTAAATTTGAAGTAACCTTTTGAAATGTTAAACTAAAAGGAAGCAATTGTAAAGTTAAAACATACATTATTCAGTCTGAAAGTTAATTGATTCATGAAAGGAAAAATGTACTCCTGACACTTTGCATTGTTTATTGAGAAATAAAAATAGCTCAAAATATATTCATATAATTTAATTTTTAAATATCTATTTCTGATTCAGTTAGCAAGACACCATATCGTACAGATTTAAGTAGTTTTATTTTTAAAACCAAAATTATACATATTTTCAGGATTATTTGCATAAATTAAAAA